>JAQFZH010002069.1:0-18068 GCA_034695485.1 Entomobrya nivalis
TTGAGACCCCAACATCCTTATATATTTGTGATCCTCTAGTCATCCTCTATTCATATAAACATGTTTCGAAGTAAATAGAAATAGTCACTGCTAAAGTTAAGTCGATTTACCGTACACCGACTCTGAACTTGTTTACCTATAACATAGATACATTATTCAATATGCACCACGAAATACCATTGTTGGTTTTACTTACCATGACTGCATCACATATCAGAAGACCGGATTGAAGTTGACAAGTAGGCTATTTATAAAATGAAAACACATAATCAATATTAAATTAATGTATTAATTATATTAACAATGGGAATACATCTCAAATAAGAGATATTCATTTTAATCCATTTTACGATAAATTCACTTTTAGACAACTTGTAGCATGCATTAAAGGCCAAATCCAAAGTTGTTTTTCCAATTTCGGAAACTAATTATTTGCGTTAGCTTAAAATAGAATAACAATGTACCCTGGTAGACGACACCTGATAAATAATTTAGTTAATTTAAATGAAATAGCATATTTCCAAAAAAACTCAATTTATTATGCGTTTGTGTCAGTACAGCAGGTAGTTCATTTATTTACTTCTTGAATGCTTCCACTTTGATTTTCAAAATAAAAATGAAACCACTTTGAAACTAGGCTTTGTAAACTCGCCCAATTTTTACAAAATAATTTCGTTAAACATTTTTACAGAAAAAAATGTCTTTTAGACTAACGCATTCAACAGAGGCCCGACTACTCCCCTTAGTTTGATCTAGTGAATGTTGTAGATGGAGAGTTGTTTCAGGTTTTTATTCATTACACCTTTTGCAATATGTGCAGTTTTATTTATTAATGTGACAGCAATTCCGAAGGTATAAAAGAATCCTTTTCGATTCTACCAAAAAGCTGGGTAAATCCCGTTTTTGCTGAAGTAGGGATGACATTGTCTGTCATTATTTTACTGGACGCGAATCGTGTGCGTGTGGTGAGAACTAAAACAGAGTGACGAGGCAAGAGTGCTGTTGTCTCTGCCTCCAAACTTATACCAAAATCGTCACATCAGCATTTATCTTTCTTATAGATTTGTGATCTCCGTACATGTATTTATGTTGGTTGTCCCTTTCAGGAAACATTAGACATGGGATGATTATGAATACTTTTAGCTCCATCAGCAGCGAAAACAAAACAAAATCTGCTGTCATGTCACCATCCTTTAGAATCGTTTTGTTGTTCTAATATTACCTTTTCGGCTTATTTCACTACAGCGCAGCGCACATCATTTGCACGTTGGTATAGGTTACCAGTAAGAAAACAGTTTATTTATTGATGAATATGTGATCATTAGTTAACTTTACTACAAAATTGTGAAGTACAGTTAAAGTTTTTATTTTAATATTAGAGAAAAATGCAACGACAGTGTATTGATATATACTGGCAATATATGTATTTTTTTATCAGTCGAAAATAAAACTTTTATTGCTCCTCGCCAATTTAAATTCTTTTTGAATAATCAGCATACAATTAACGATTGGTTTTTGAAATCAGTAAATTTAATAACTATATTCCTATGATATGCTATGCATAAAAATACTACTCGTAATGTACTTGTAATATACGTTGATTAGTTGCATCAATTGTACAAATACTTGAAAATTTCACACTATGAACTGCTAATTTTCATTGGTCTGGAGTTTACACCGAAAAATGGATTTCGTAATTATCAATAATTATGAACATTAGTCATAGCACTACTTTTTTCAAAGGTTTTTGGGCACTGATATCGGTTAAATTACATTTTGTTTTTTTGGTGATCACAGTTTCGCTCGATAAACTTTCAGCAAAAAAATAAATGTGAGAAACGAAAATCATTGTGTGCTAAAGCATTCAATAGAGCATACATTCAATGCAAACCTTTCATTTCATACAAAAGCCAGTAAGAACATCATCATCAACAACCACCAGAGCAGAAACATTATATTCATTCATTTATTCATACAAAGGGGATTTTGTTCCTTTGGTTGAAAGGCAACAAAGTGTGAAACAAAGTCAATCATTTAACGCAAATTAGAAACCTGTGTTCCTTTGGCTTTGATTTTGTTATATCAAATCAGTATGACTCAATGATAAGTTTATTTCTCTGTAAAAATCGTGTCATGTAAAAGTAATGTGGCAATTTCTAAATTTTATACGATTTTTCACATAACCTCTTCTGTTGTGGTAAAGTATTTCCTCTTTGTTTTATCGGAAGTCCACTTGGTTTTTGAATGCCAATTTATCACAAGGCAAAATATTAGAGCACCAGAGTATATTATATATTATATGCTTCATTTCATAGGTCAAATATGGTGTATGTTCAATTCCTATTATTTTCTAATTCCATCATGCTGTTTTTGGTAAGTATTATTTTCACGCTAAATTTTTGTGTGAGACTTACTTTAAAATTTTCTCTTTTAGTCTTTATCACTTTGAAGATATTATACCAAACTCCATACATAGATTACATACAAATATATATAACCTACTTATATATATGTTAAGTGCATAAGCTAAAGATTGACTATTTTGTAAGGATCACAAGATAATCAGAAAAAACATGGGCATTTTGTCGTCTCTGTCGTCGACACACGCTGTGCTGTGTGCGAGAGAAAGTCCACTCTCAGTTTTATTTCAACTATACATAATATATGAAAGGAACCAGTATGATGTTGGATGGTTTGGTTTGTTGGTGACGATAGTGATGGTGGTGCACTTATCACCACTACCACCACCATCATTACAGCTTTTTATAAAAAGATGCCCCAATAGTCATCCACGACTACCACCAATGGTGATGGTGGCATGCATAGTGGTAGTGGCCTCGGTGGTGCAATGTGTATTTTTTATAGTTTTTGCGTTTGCTTTTACAAATTTGTGTGTAAAGTAAAGAAACATTTTAGGTAAGTTTTTTTGTAGCATCCACCACCATACCACTCGCCGAATAGATATTATCAGTCGTGTTAAGTGAGTGACTCTTTTTGTCCTATACAAACGCGTATATATTTTGTACGTTTTTGGGCTGTCACCAAACCAACTTTATTCGTCGCATTAAAGTGTTAAATGGGGATTTGCTTTTGTAAGAAAGCAAAAGGACATTAGACGTACATATTATCTCTTATTTTCCCAGTACTATTTTTATGTACTTACTTACTTTTACGCTTTGCGCTAAAAACTTAAGTCCCGTTGTATCCTTTTAAATGTTCCAACTAAATCCAGCCGTTTACACTTGTTTAGATTAGTTTTACTTGCTAGGCTAACCTGTCAACTATTATGATGTAGTTACACAACTTGTTATTGTGGGCCTTTTACGTATTTGTGATGCAATATTTTTTTTAAGCATATTTGTCATGGTTATTTCAAAATTGCAAGGACACATTTTTTTTAAATGCCCGTTTATGATGAAAAAGTGAAGACAATATCAACTACAAATTGGGAAAAAAATTATTTATGCAAAAGAATGTAGCCAGAGCACTTCTTTCTTTAAATGTAAAAAATGAACTAAATGTATGAATGAATTCAATTTAACATCAATAAAACTCTTGTCAAATCATTTGCATTTATTTGCACTACTGGTAACCTACCCCTGGCATGACATATTATCAAATGTGTGCATTCGATGTAGACATAAGGGACAACTTATCACATCAGTATTGCGTATCAAAGAAAAGAAAATCTGGAATGTCTAAACACTTTTCTTTCCTAAGAAGTATACAAGCTACTATGAAAAAACTACATTTCATATAACATGCGTATATGGTTCTCTTTTCCTCCACTGGTGAACATATTATGTTAGATTAAATATAATGAATCAGCAAATGACATTTATTTCTGCAATATATATGCATTAATGTAGAGCAAAAAGGGGAAAAAATCTGTTCCCAACTTTCACAATATTCTCAACTTATTATTATTTATCTTCCTAACCTTCCTCTCAAGCTCTTACATGCTCACATGCATATTATTTCAAAAATCACAATACGGAAAGAACTATACTGATAGCACCATAAAAATATTCTAGACCAATGCTTTGATTTACAGGAATGTATTTGTCATCGTGTTTTTTATATATTTTTTTAAAGAATGGCGGCTAAAAATGTACTTGAAATAAAATATATGTATTTATTTACATTATATGTTATTCTACTACTGTATCATCATGTTACACAAATTGCAGATTGTTGTTTATTCCTTTTCCTGGCTTCCTCTTTTTTATATATGGTTGAAAGAAGAGAGAGAGAGAGAGTGTGTTGCAAAAAATACAATATTTCTTGAGTTAAACAGTTTCAGGAAAAGGACCAATAATAAATGCCTTTTCCATGCAATCCAGAGAGTTTTGTAGTGAAGCATACAAAACACACACACCACATGTATTTTTTTGTATACATAGTTAAAAGGGAAACTAATGCCTTATAGTTAAAAAAGACAAGAAAAGAATACCACTTGACTGTTCACCCGACTCAACTCCATGCATCCTTTCAGTTCTTTGTTTACTCTTTTTTTTCCTGTGCAAAAAAGTAAGATGTCCAAGAATAAAAAAAGGAAGGAAAATGGAAAGAGGCAGCAAGTTTCTCTCTCTGAGTCAAAAGCAAGCTAGCCAAGTGGCTATAATGTGGCAGGTCATGAAATAAGAACTTGCGACAACATTCATGTGATATCCCATATATTTTACGGGGGGAGTTTTATATTTCTCTACGATTTTTCATTATGTGTAAAGAAAGAGAGTGTGAAATATGGACATTAGTACTATAGACAAAATAAGTGGAAACTTTGTCAGACTTTTGAGACGAAAGCATATCAGCTAGATAGATAGAAGAGGTCAAAAACTACAAAAACCTCTGAGCTTTGTACTAAAATTAGCACATTTTTATTCCAGGTGAAGATTTTGGCTAATAATCAGAAAATATGTTTCTAGTTGTGTATAGATGATGCATATGTAACATTTTGTCTCTTGTTCCAAAAAAGGAGTTTAAACTATTCTGGATTTTTTTTTGGTAAAAGCTGCGTTTCTAGATGTCTTGTCATTTCACATTTTCATTGTCAAACATACGACTTTTTAAGAAAACTTGTTGGTTTTGACGAACTCCAGCATGGAACGTATATTCAAATCTAATGAAGCAGAAAAATGAAGGCCGTATGCCAGTTTTTTGGGGCGAGAAAGATATGCGAGTCTGTTGGAGTTGTCGTTGTGGTGGTACTGGTGGCGGCAGCGAACCGTACACTTTTGGCTTTCGTTTCTATACATAAGTTTTTCTCTATTTTGCTCCGATTCTTTCTCCGAATTTGTAGTGACGGGAAGCAGCAAAAAGCATGCATGCATATGTTGATGAAATACAATATGAAAATGTTATTCATTTTCCGTGATAGTTGTTTTTTTGTGCTAAGCGTACAAAAATAAACTAGAAAGGACGTCGACATCGTCAGCAGACACCCAGATATTAACATTAGCCAACAGTAGCAACTACACATATCCAATGCCAAATATAAAGCAGTAACAGAAGCGACATCATCAGAGAATCTAAGTTTTTTTGGCTTTCAGTTCAGCAGCCAACTATATCACTTCTATTGTTTGTTTATTATAAATGCGTGACTGGCCATGATTTCAAGTGTACTGATTGATGTCACTATTGGGACATAAAGAGAGAAAGATAGCACCAATTTCTCTAAAACATTTTACGAGTGAGATATTTTTTATGTCAGTGTACTACTACTACTGCTTTTACTTCAACGAGGACAATATACGCAATCATCCCAAGATTTCAATAGAAGCAGTATTACAGCAGCTTTTACAAATTATTACTATTATTTTGAGGAGTAATAGTATTATAGTCAATATATAAAATTATCTCTGGACTATTATGACTGTTATGTAGGGATATAAAAGAACATGAAATAAAAATGCCACAGAATCACTTTAACGAAAAGACCAAGAGGAAAATTTAAAAGTTCCATTTTTTTTGTACTCGCAATAAGACAAAGTCATCTATAACATTTATTGTTTCATAAAATTTGTGAGATGGCAATGCAATACACAATGCTACATGTTATTATTGTACTTGAGTAAGTTAAGACGACCAGAGACCACCATACTACCAACCATTGTTGTTGACAATTGTAATATTTATATTAGTACTATGTCTTATTATTATTGCTTTGTTATGCAGCAACAGAGGAATCGTTTCCACTATTGTATTATATGTATGTATGCATGTGTATTTTTTAAACTTGGTTGGGTTTTTGATGGTGGTGGTAGTTGTACCAACAATGGTAGTGGCATGACATATCAACATGAAGACCCCATGGAAAACGTTGACTGGTTAAAATGAAGACGAAGGAGCATGAGAGCCGTAAATGTCTAGACGCCCCGGAAAGTGAAAGTCTGGTCAGACAACTTATTTTTGATCGCTCAACCGCTCACAGTTCTCTCGCTGTGCTTTGGTTCACTTGCCAAATTAACAACCCACTGCTGAGACTTGTTCACTCTCTCTCCCCAAGTGATTCAGGGAGGGAGAGGGAAAGAAAAAACGCGGGTCAAAGTGGAGTGGAATAGTGGCACAAAACATGAGTTCTGCGTTGAAAATATATGTTTTCCTTTCCATTTTCTAAATTTCTATTACATCCATTTTAAGTATCAACCACTACCGTTCAAGTTTAAAAGTACAACAAAATGTATAGTACATTTTCGTGCAAAACCAGTAAAAAAAAGAAAGAAAGTGAGTGACTAAATACATGGCAAAAACGCAAAAAAAAAACCAAACATATTTATATCTGTAACTAAAACTTTCTAGAATGCCAGCAAAATTTGCAAAAAAAAATGAAAGAAACCAGATGAGCGGATGCTACTTATGTAAATATATGTACATTTTTAAATGAAAAAATATCCATTGTTAGCAGAAGGTTCATGTGTTATTGCGCCGTGATGGGGTGAAAATGATGGCGATGGTGGCGGATAGCCTGAATATAGCCATCCAAATAATCATCATCACCAGTGTTATCATCACTGCTACTTTTGTCGTTCGCTCTGGTTACTCATTGCACTCATTTTTGTTCATATGGTATGCTGGTTGGTACTGGCGGCCAAGAAATGAGTTCAAATGAATCTGAGAGATGTAGAGTGTGAGTGAGTATGTGTCCGAAAAAATTCTAAAGTGGCTTCTAATAATACACCAGTTACATAAAAAGAATACATATATGCTATGTAAACTGCACTACAAATACGACAGTACACAAAGTCTACCTACATATTTTTCCCCTTTTTGCCTTACTTTCTTCATTGTTAAGAGGAGGAAGCCAGAAAGAAGAATAAGAACAAGGAGTGAACAATAAAAGCAGTTTATGGCAAGACTTGCATTTCACTGCCTTTCTCTTTCTTCTTTTAAGATCTTTCTCTCATGTCGGAAGGCATTTATAAAAATGCTACCGCTCCTCTCGGGTATCTGCAGTGAAGTGCAACCGAGGCAATCAAAAACCAACCACTACCTCTCTGTATGTCCATTTCCTTCTTTCTCTACATCAGTTTTATATACTGACAGGAGTAAGAATCTTCTTTAAAATGTGTGTATAATTTTAGTGTTGGAAGTGTACTAAGATAATAATAATAGTAATAATATGTAGTGGTGGTGATGGTAGTGGTCCACTTAAATGCATGACATGCTTTTAGTCACAGAGGAGATGTTAAAGTCAACATTTTTTTCTTTCTTTATGGTGTGCATCTTGCAGTTCACACAATCACACACGATAGACGATAGACACACTCAAAAAGGGTACATTACATATGTACCAGTACAACAGGAACAAAGTCACACAAGCTTCTTATTTTCATATAAGAGGGCAGGAGGAAGAAGGAAGATGTTTTTTTTGTTGGTTCATTTATTACCATTTTCACTTGTTCGCATTCTCTTCCGTTCTTTGATTTGTATGAGTATTGCTTGTACACTTTTTGTCCGTTACACAAATGCAATTTGCTTCTTGCACAAGTCGATTTTTATTTTCATACTAAAAAAAAGCACACACATACAAGCTTTGATTTTTTAAGAACTTCATCACTTTTTGAGTTGTTTCAGTTTATGTAGCGCACTAAACTGATTTTATTAACAAGTTCGTTCCTCGTTCCTACTTCCTGGAAAAGAACAAAAAAAAATCAACAAAAAAGTACTGAAAGGTTGAACGTACAAGGGAAACACTGTTATGCTACTTCTAGTCTACATACATATATACGAGGCTAGTGTAAGTGAATTTTTATTGATCTTTTATCCTGTCAAAGTTTACACTGCAGAATTGGGGTTCAACAGGGTGGAAAAAAAGACGTGCAAAAAAGTTCGCATTTGATAATCATAAAAACTAGTTTCGAAAATTTTACGGTTGAAGACTTCAAAATTAAATCAATGGATTAGCCCTTTGCTTTTTATCAAAATATTTTAACCCGTTCATAAATATTTGTCATTTCACCCATACATCTGTTTGATGAATTTAGGTTCAATGACCATTTTGTTAGCAGAGGACTTATTTCTTCAAAACTAAATTGAAGGTTTATATTTGCTTGCGTATGCGTCTGATGAAGTATAATTTTTCTTTAGAATCTTTTCACCATCTTTTATGATTATCACACCTGATATACAATTTTAACGCAAAACTTTGGACATAAGTAACATTCGCATTCAGCCCTTAAACCTAACACTACCCTCCTCTGCAGCAACGAATTTATGTAACTACTTTTAACAAAATAAGTAATCTCATAATTTGTTCTTACATTGTCTGACTCTAGCAAATTTTGTCGTCTCCAAAAAGCATACATATAATCAGCGGAGAGAGGTAAAACGCAGAAATTTGTGTACATTAGACAAGTAGACACAAAAAAAATCTGCAGTGGCAGAGATATAAATGCTCACACTCCCAAAGCAAGCAAAAGTGAATGGACACATTTCTTGTTTTGTATTATCTTATCCACGATCTCATCACGAAAATAAAATATAAATATATGTGTACTCTGCTCTACGCACCACTATCACCAAAGAGCATCCCACATAATAGCGTCACAAACCAAAAAAAACGAAAGAGGGTAAAAAATACTCGACATTTTTTCCCAAAAAGAGGCTGCTTTTTTGCTACAACAACCATCTTACCATTTTTGTGTGGATGTGTGTTCCTGTACCTTTCTGACAAAGGGTAAAACTATCATCATCATCATCACGGTGATCATTGCAATCTTCTTCTTAAGGAGACAAAAGGAAAAAGGGAAACAGGCATTTGCGATAGCAAGAAAGGTAAATATCTAGAGCAAAAGGGCCAGTTTGTCGTTGGCGGACTTAGTTTTTGTTTGTTCCTACATTAAAACTGAGCTGAAGAAGAGCAAAAAAACCATCTTTGGTATTGTGTAACGTCCGCTCACTTCTGATATATATCTCTCTAGTTCCCTATGATTCTCTTCAAGTGTAGGCCAAAACGGAAGGAACTGGTTTACTCAAAGATGCGATCCCTCTGCTTTTGCTGCTGCTTTCTCCCGTCTTTTTTTCTGTTACCACTATACAGCCGATTGTATTTTGTACTTGTGTAATATGTAATGTGTGTGTGCTTAAACACACACTTGGAATTTTCCCTTGCCATGGCCTCCTCTCTTTTTTTCATCTTGGAGTCAACATTGCTATTGTATTGGTGTGTGAGTGAGTAGAGATGCGGACATGGACAAGGCAAGAAATATAAAGGGAGAAAAGTAGAGCCATTTACTTTCCCAAACCTTCCACCAAAGCCTTTTCACTTGGACAAAGAGAAGGCAGTCGAGCAAGCAAAAGCTTCAAGCAGCACTAGCAAACAGGAGCAGCATACACACACACACATATTCACTCACCAGAGCAAGCTAACATATCATGTGAAAATGCGACGGCGCCCAACCCAACTTGTGCAACTGCTTGCTAGAGAGAGACTGAAAGGATATTATAAGAAGCAGTGTTTTTCCAGCTTCAGCCTCTATTACTGATTGTGCTTTTCTCCACTTTCAGCCAAACTTTCGCTCTCAGTTACTCACCAGCTCTCACTCGTTCATTCCGTTAACCTAGTTAGCATCCATCCACCATACCAGCAACATTAGTACCAATTGCTTATCATCATCCATTTTCTCTCTCTCTTTCTCTTTCACACTCTCTCGACTCCTTGTGTCTGTCTATTTTTTTCTTCATCTTTGTGTGGTGTGTGCATATCTTCTGCAAATGGTGCAAATACGAAGGTGCGTACCTACAAAGTAAGTAAACTAAGTGTGAACACACACTCATATTATATAAAAATTTATCCATACACATATACACCCTAATAAGCTAGCATTTTGCTCAGAATTCAATTACTTGTACAAACCCCAGTTCTTATCAGATGTGTATAACCTTTCATTCTCATAATCATCATCCTCATCAGCAAGAAATCTCAGTGCTCACATTTATTTATCTTGTTTGGACTTGTGTATAGGTAGCTTGTACAAATATCGTTGAGGAGGAGAAAGTAGGAACGAGAAGGGAAAATAAACCCCCTTCATCCCTTTTTATGTACTTCATTCATGTATCTTGATTTTTATTACTTTTTATCATTCACATCAACACACGCTTAACTTTTGCTCATACTTCACACATAAATAGTTCCATTTTTATCGCTTTAAATATCAGTATTAATACAAGGAAACATGATAAGAGCAACAAATGTAGTCATTCTTTCACTCATGCTTTCACTCAAGTGGAAAAGCAAGTGAAGCAAATTACCCCTTTTCATTTATTTTTTACTTGTTACTCTTTTAGGAAGGAAATCAATTCTCAAAACTTGACGTTGAGTCATATAGCAAGCTGAAAAACTATAAAATCGAGCAGATGCACCAGTCCACTTCAGTTGAATGTTGCAGACTTCTTCTTTGAGATGTTTTTAAGTTCATCAACATTTTATGAAAGGGAAAGTTGTAACAAGACAAAACAGGAAGTGTTCATCCTTGTTTTATCCGACACGAGGGGACAACTCAACAGAAAAATAGACAAGTAAGCATAAAACAGCGCCAAAACCTCAAAAAATAGCAACACCACATTATTTTCTCTAAGGACATTGCCACCACAAGAGTGGTGTTTATATGAACACGAGAATCGTGGATATTTTCTTCGCGTGTTTTCAACAAAGTTTATGATAAGTAAAAAAAATACCATTTGATTTTCCTTGTTCGTCTACCAAAGTGAAAGTGTATATTCTTCCCAAACAAACCAAATAACTTTACTGAACTGCCAATGGCTTTTGCTTTGTTGAAGGGTCAAATATTTTACTATAATGACATGGTTTAGCTAACAGATAATCACCAGAAAGGATATATATACGACATCCCTTTATTATTATCGTTATTATTATTGTGACTGTGTCCAGTGTGTGTCCATGTTCGATATGCTGATTGTTACAAGAAAATTTTCATGACAAAAAAAAGAAGAAGCGGAGAATAGAATGTGAACAATACTGACATACATTTCAGCAAACTTGCACACTTTCTCCTTTCCTTTTTTCAACGCAAAGTGTCGAGAACAGTATTTACGGTGACGGTTACTACTTTCCATTCTTGTTCCCAACAAAACATATTTCTTCTTTTAAACAGATTGAATTGTAAAACTGGAAGGTATAGTAAGTAGTAAGCAGGCCAGACCAGATGTGCTACTACATATATAGGGAAAAGTGTGGAAAAAATAGTATATACATAAATACATCACCATATTAAAAAACAGGACTTCACCAGACCAGACTCAATCAGTAGCATTTTTTGCAGAAAAACCAGCAGCAAACTTCTGTGTACCAAAATCTCACCAAGCCAATGTGAGTGTAGAAGCAGTAACAGAAAAAAACAAAGTTGTGTTTTGGTGTGTGTAGTTGTGTGTTTTTTGTGTGTACCTTCAGATTTAAGGAAGCAATTTTATTCAAGGGCGGAGAGAAGAACGACAAGCATAATAAACTATTGTCCGCCTCTTCTATTTAGATATTTTTTTCTACTTCCTACCTTCTACAAATATACATGAATAGATAGAAAGATAGATATATTAAATGTACCTATTATATCGCCTTTTTCTGTAAAAACTAGACGAAACCTATTTGCATTCTTTCTCTTTTTTTAGTTGGAACAAGTCAACAAAGAGTAGTAGTTGTGGTGGTAGCTTTCTTCAAACTTAAAACGAACCACTTGGCTACGTATACACATGAATATATATACGATTTCGATTTCACCGACAAAACCAACAACCAATGTTATTAGCAAAACTGGAGCTACTTGTTTTCTAGTCTTTTTCCTCTCTTCGTTTGTTTATGTTTACGCTTAATCTTTTCTACTAGCTGCCAGCCAGCATAACAAACATAAGCACACAAGTAAAGAAATTCAGTGGACTTTTAATTCCCTCGAAAAACTAGACAAACTCACAAATAAAGTAACAAAAAAGGAGGAAAAAGAGAAATCGAAAAGGAAAGCAAGTAAAGGAAGCACAGCAACAAAACAGTCACGCAGATGAAATACCGTTCAGTACTCACTCAACGTGCTCTCACCACCACCACCACCGCCGCTTTCATTCCTTCCTTCTTGTTTCCTAGCAAAGAGGGAGAGTTTAATTGTAAAAAAAGAGTATAAAGAAGTATAAAATAAAAAGTTGGTGACTTGGTTTAGTTTTCTTATTGTACTATATCAACGGTCGACGACGACGAGGTCAAACAAATAATTGTTAAACTTTACTGTTGTACAAATAAATAAAACAGTGAGCCAAATGGACTGGGTTCTTTGTGGTTGAACACTTCTTCAAACTGCTATTCTCGCCGATTTAATCGTCTAGATGATATTGTGTTTTTCAAGGAGTTGAAAACTCGAAGAGGAAAAATCAGCAAGTCCCCATACGACCCACGATATTTTGTAATAATATCACTTTCTGTTATTTTCTAGTCTAAAAAAAGAGAAGAAAAATAAATAGATTCCGTATATATTTATTTGACAAAGTAATATCATCATCATTATCATCATGACAACTTCGAAGACGACAATGCTGGTTACGCAACAGCAGCAGCAAAGAACTTACTTGAGTTGGTCACTTGTTCTCTGGATCCTACTCCTCTTTTGCCCAATGGCTTATCTTCAAACAGGTGAGAAAGAAAATGATTTGTTTGAGTGTAGCATTTTTTTTTATTCAGTAGTGTGGGCAAACATGAAAAAGGCAAAAGGGGTCAGAATAGATATAGTGTAAAGCTTATTATCATACAACGTGGATGATATACATTCTATCCACTCGAGACTTGGAAAGCCAGGCCAGGGCGAGAAAAGTGAAAAGGCGAATGAGTATTTTTGGTGTTGATCGTCGTCGGCTCAGACGAAACTAGCTTCACGCAGACAAACTTTGGTAGAGTCGTAATAGAAGTAGGGTGTCTCTTGTCTCTATAGTAGAATGAGAGGTGTGTAGTGGCTATTGCGATTGTGATGATGATGCGGCCTATATAATACTTGCGGCCCACAAAAACCATTGTGTTTGGACTTGGGAACCAGTAGTTTAGTAGATATTGCCATTGTAGTAATAATAATAGAACAAAGTTGAAGTTTTTGAGAATACATACATATTGTTATACACACAAGTTGTGTAAATGTGTGTGTGTGTGTGGCCGTCTCCCTCTGATTGTCTTTCAAGTTCAGCAAAGTCGACGAAAAGTTGGGCGATAAAATAAAATAAAATGTTTTTCAAGTGGAGTAGCGGCGATGTAGTAGGAGGAAGCTGAAAAAAATATAAAGTAAAAAGTAAATTATTGTATGCTTTTTATAGTTTACTTCTTTTAAAAGTAAGCCTATGCATATGTATTAGATTAGATCAATTAACTTTTTCCGACGTTCAAAGAAAAGAGGAACAAAACAAAATTGCCACAGTGTATCTAAAAATTAGAACAATGTAGCCACTGTACATGGCTTATATTTAAACAGTACTTTTATATGGTATATATAAGATACATATTTATATCATAGTACATCCATGCAAAACAAAAGCAAAGTAAAAAGTAAGTGATTCTTTTCGTCTTCTTTTCCCCGTCTTCCTCTTTCAGTTGAATAGGCTATTCGACATTCCCAAACAACAATACTTGCATACACAACATAATGCTCGTTGTTCTCTCTTTTTCTTCATTCCATAATATGTAAATGATGTATATGCATCAACTGTCTATCTCTGCTTTCCAGACTAAGTTTTTTTTTTTTTTAAACTGTTATCACTCTCTGTTGTCCCACAACAAGGAAAAAAAGTAGAGATACAAACATTTCTCTCCTGACTTGACTTGCTAGGTCCCTTTAGAACACACAAACAAGTTTAACTTGAATTATTTCTACACATTTCAGCTCTAAGTTCTAGTTCCATTTTACTCTTCGCGTTGAACTTTTCCACTGATCCATTCATCCCATCCAGCAACACAGCGACTTTCAAGTTGAACGTTTTGTGTATGTGCTTGCTTGTGAGATGACATCGCTGTGTGTATTTTTTATATATATTTTTGAGAGTGTCTCCTTTTCTCAGCTGAAAACTCTTAAATTTGTGGATGTACATTTGTTTGTTGTCTATATTGTCTTTCATTCTTCGTCTGTTTTCCATGTTTCTACATAGTACATCTCACCACGTTACTGACTTTGACTGAAGGGCACATCTTTTCTCTGGTTTCTTTTATCCCTAATCCCTGTAACGTTCCATGAAAGACACAAAGAGACGAACGACACCGTTTCCGGTTCGTAGTAGCAGCAGTCAAGTAAAAATAGCTAAAGTTTTCTTTTCATCCAATCCACAACCACCGTCACTAAAGTCGATGATGGTCTCAAAGTACATAGTCACATGCATACTTGATGATGATCATGACGGTTGTGATGATGATTACGGCCATTATCTTTCGGGAGGATTATCATCGTCAAGAGCACACAGGGCAGGATCATGAAGAGTTCTTGCAAATGAATAGAAGTAAGCATTAAATAACTGCGGTAGTTGTGAAAATTTCATATTCAAACAATTCAACTTAAAAACATTTTCCCCTCATCTCTACTCCTCTGCAACTACGATTGCTGTAGTAATATTATGCATAATATTCTATAATATTATGATTATGACAACGATAGAGCCACTTAAAACTAACGGAAAATGTCAAGACTTTTGTGTGTGTGTGTGCGAAATGGTAAAATAGAAGGGAAAAAAAGAAGATTTTTTTTTGTTGGGAAAAGTTTCTGCTCCTTTTGAACTTGTGTCTGAGCTTTAACTATATTCCACTGCATTTACAACTGGTAGGGTTACTTTTACTCTTTTTTTATACAAGCGCGAAAATGCTACAGAAGCATAAAATGAACCAAAAATAGACACTTGCTCTGAGTTGACTTGACTGTTTGAGTCTGCTTTGCCACATGTATGCATATGAATATATATTCAACTTAGAGAATTTTTTTTAGAGATGCTCGTACTCTCGTGAAAAATATACTACTATTACTTTATATGAATTGGTTCGGGCATCGTCACAGCGTGATATCTAATCTATTTTATGTATTTTTATGTGAGATAATAAAACGACTAGTAAAATTGTTGCCAAAATGACGAGTCTTTTGCTATCCGCCACCAGAAGCAAAAACTAACCTTGTGTTGAGCCAAAAGGGTTGATCGGGGTTGCCTACAAAACTGACAAGCGCACAAAAAATATTGCTCCATCTATGGCTCTATATATATGTGTTTTTTTAGAGATTGACGCATTTATAAGTAAGCATGGAGCTCTTAATAAGAATAGCTATCTGGTTTTGCGACGATGATGACGATTATAAATATGATAACTAAACCAACATTTTTGGGCAGCCATAGGACGACGGAGATAACTGTTTACTTTTATAGACAAAATGACATTACAAAAAAAGAACACTGAGTGTGACTGTGTGTTTGTGTGGACAGCGATGCGATGGGAGTTGTGAATTTAGTTTGTTTCATGCATGTCCACCCTAAGTAAGTAATGATGATGATATTGAAAATATTAGTAATAGTTGTGTGAGCAACCAAAACCAAACCATATTGTTAGTCATGCTTTTGTTGTGTCCCTCAACTTTGTCTTTCACTCTTCATCATCAACTCAGCAAGCAGTCGAGTCAAGCAGCCTGCGTGGTGGTATTACTAAATTGAGTTAATTTAGTTAAACCATAGAATTACTTTGGAACGAGCAGAAGTGTGTGTGTATTCTTGTTATTAAATCTATATTATCTATACAATATTAGGGGAGAAAACTAACGCAAACCAATAGTTGTGTTTAACAAGTGCTCCTTCTAGGGCCACTAGCATTAATAATAGGTTATTGCACACAAGTTCCTACCATGATAGTACGTTTATTCGAGACATTTAATTGTACATACAAATAAAACCAAACGGTTGCAAGCAAATAAGACAAAAATCAAGCAAGTTAGTATTTGAATGTATGCATAAACTGTAGATCCCAGAAACCACGCAAGTACCAAGCTGCTTGCTGAAATATTAAAAGTTAATAAATGTTTATCTAAAAATAAAGTATGCACTAATAATGACCCACTTGGTAATATTGAATATCTCTATGATGTATATGTCTTGTATAGTAACCATATCAAATATGTTTGTAAAGTTGTAGTTAGGAGTATCGTCATGATTATCATCCATCATCTGAAATAGACAAAAGACACAACAGAAGGTTAACTACATATAAGAGCAGTAGTGGAAGAAGGGGAGCAAGTAAAACTTTTCCATCAGCTTTTTAAATCATCCACAAATTCACACCAAAACACTTATGCTGCTGCTACTGCCATTAGTATTGTCAATGGCTTACCTTGTCCTTTCTCTATGCGTATGATTTTGTGTGATGTAACATGCTTTTTAAGTTTTTAGTATTTTGGAAATATTCTCAGACCTTTTCGTCATTATTTTCATCGTCAGCAGCATACCAGATGTGGTGAAAAAAAAGACGTTACGATAGTAACAACAATAATGTCACAGTAATGTCACCACTGCAGAGAATCCTATGTTGGTAGCAATTTCAGCTTATTTTTTGCTACTTCATACTTGCAATTTGGTACTCCCTCGGCCTACTTTCGTATGTATTTATGTATATTGTCAAAATGAAGGGAGCATATTGACAAGTGGAATAACACAGCAACTTTATTCACTGTTCCCTTTCTGTCTTGTTCTCTTCCCCTTCCTGCATCACTTACACATGGTTATGTATAAAAAGAGGAATAATAGTATGGAAAATGTTTGCAGTTTTTCAAGTTGGTAGGTAGACAAAAGGGAAGGGAACAGGTCGGATTAAATTGGGTGCAATATGCTGTGACTAATTCACTTCTCTTCAACTACTTTTCTCTCTCTCTCTCACTTTCTCTCTCCTTTTCCCGTTTTTACCTCATTTTTATCAATACTGAATATCTACAAGAGTAAAAAAGATTGAAGAAGAGGAGCAAAGTTGGCTATAGTGGTAAAGGTATATAAACAATTTCACCAAAAAAAAGTAAGTATGTTGTATGCATAGTCGTATTTATATTCACGTTATTTGGTAGGTATATGGAAAAAACGTATTACATAGTTTATAATGTGCTTGTGCTTGCCAAATTCAAGTTTGGTGGTGGTAGTGGTGGTGCTGCTGGCGAGAAAGAAAATGTGAAAGTGGAGAAACGTGAAGGAAGCAGGCAGGAATTCAAGGCAAGGAGCCAACCAACCAATGTTTACTTCGATCATCCCAAAATATATGGTTCATTGAGCCAGCAACAGACCTGGAAGAGGAGCTTTGAGTGTGTGTCTATGTGTGTGGGTGAGTGTGTGCCTAAACACATTACACCATAGATTCCATATGTACCTCAATAAATAATGTGATTTCCTATCACCTTCCTTTTACCTATGCTTTCTCCCCTTCTCCTCTTTTTTTTTACCACCCGACATTCTAAAAGACTACAACAACAATATTCAAACAGACGTATCGACATCCTCTAACATCATATTATCATCCGTATATAAGTAGACATAAGTATTACAAATATGCTTATTACTTTTTACTTCTTACTCTATTGGTGTTC
>JAQFZH010002070.1:0-18062 GCA_034695485.1 Entomobrya nivalis
AAAATTAAACATACAAATAATTGCTAAATTAATAAAAACAGCCTAATGTACCAACCTGAAATCTTCAAACTTAAAAGGAATTATTTATCGGATCATCGTTGTACGTAAGCCTTATGTCAGTGACATTCCCATTCCATCTATTTAGTTGGGAATTTGCTCAGAAAATCAAATTACGGTATACTCAAGCCAGTGCATTCTTAAGGTAATTTGTATATGTAGATATTAAAATTTACAATTATTTATACCACTACAAGAGTTTTCGGATCGGTTTTAGGACGACTGATGAACAGCTTAACGCACCATTATCGCATCTCAGTGTGCCCTGTTAGGATTTATCAGTTGTCATGGCAGTTTTTTTACAAAAAGTTAATTTGTAAGCGCCATGAATGACTTTTTGAAAATGTCTTATCACTTAGACCGATGTTTAACAAGTGATCTTGAAACCGTTTAAGCTTGTCAGATAAAAAATAAAATATAAGCAAACAAACTGTGTTTAGTGGGTAAATAAACACAGTTTGCTTAGAATGCATTCCGAAAACGAAAACTAATGCTAGTATTTTTATGAAACATTTTAGGGGACAAACAAAGGTACGGAATTTAGTTGGCTGGGGATTAATGAAGGTTACTTTGGTACACAACCAGGTCAAAAACGGGACAAACAAATAATATGCCATCTTAAAATAGACAAATGTAAAATCAAAAAAGCGAAAATAATATTCTGACAAGGTTATTTGCATTTTTTATTTAGAAGCTTTATACCTACTCCTAATTTCTCCGGTCACTAATTACCATCATGTCAAAAATAAATACATTGGCGATACAGTAATCAGAAATTAACTATTATTTATATTACGACCAAGAAGGTATGTCACATTTATGCTTGGCAGCACCCATTTAATAATCATGCAAGTACCAAATGCCACCGACTGTGAACAGTTGATGCTGACAAAAAGAAATATTATTGGCTATTCAACCCAATCAAAAATACAAAAAAAATATACTTTTTGGTGCAAAAAATTAGAGCGGAACCAATTTGTTGTGAATTTCGTATGAAGTAGGAGTTTACAAAATATTGATTAAACTTTTATAAAAAAGAAAACAACTTACTTTCTGTGATTTTCAACGTTTTTTATTTTGTTTTAATACACATAAAATTATTCTAAATCTGAATGTATTCATAATACTCATCTCACTTATATGTAATAAATATAAGATAACTTATCAGTATATACATTTTTGCTTAAGCCGTTATCTTCAGCATTTTCCTCATGCTGAAGTTCAATACAGTATAAATAAATAAATAACACAACAGAACCTTAAATAGCCAACATGATAAACTAATCATAAGGAATAAAGCAACAATATCTAATATTAGGCTGTACCTCTTTAACTGTAAATTGCCCCAATCTTACCTAAATATTCAATAACTTGTTGATTAGGACTTCCTTGCTTGTTGTCGTACCAAGCGTACCACAAAGGCGTGTGACCATTATTGTCCTTCTTATTTACATCGGCTCCCATCTTAATCAAAATATCTATCATAGGAAAGAGTGAAGTATCACAAAACTTTAGACAATAATGAAGCGGTGAACGACCTAACGAACCTTTCATGTTAATATCTGCATTTAACTCTATAAAATACTCCAATGCTTCGACATTCTCAAATTCAATAGAATCAAAAATAGCCAGTTCATACAAACTTTTATTGAGTGCAAAATTATAAATAATTTCTAGTACTTGTCTAGATTGGCCACCTTTAATTGCGTAATGCAATAAATTTTGTCTGGAGTCTAGTAAAAGTTTTTTGCTAACTAAATTATTTTCGATAAGTAGCCTCATAGTTTCTGACTTTAACTTCAAAGTACGCAGCATAGTTTCTACTGGTGTTTCCCCATTACTACATTCATGGCTAAATATTGGTGTATATTTTGAACTTATCAAAAATTCCGCTAAACTATGATAATCCTTAGGGGAAAGATAAGTAGTACAATTATCAGCAATAGTTTGCTTGTTAATATCGACAATATAGGGGTCTGACCCTATTTTTATCAAATGTTTCATTAGTTGCCAATGGATGTTGTTTCCAAGTAAACTACTTGACACTATATCCTTACAATTGTTGATTCTTCTACACTTTGTCATAAATTTGTTAATAAAACTTATCCTACTCGAAACAAGAAACAAATTTTCATTATGTGTGTCAGTGACAACTGAGGAAAAAAATTCTCTAATTTCGGAAAGTCTTAAGTAGTTAAATATACCATCATTCAGATTCATCATATAATTAATCGTAAAAAAGCTAGCGTACTTGACCGACTTTAACAAAATCGTAGTTCCTGTCAGAGAGTTTTCTTTGGGGCTTAATAAAGGACCTTTGCTAATTTTTACAAATTTGTCAACAAATTCTGAGTTTTTTATATAAGAGAAACATGGAAGAACATGCGTAAAAAGTAAAATCTTTAATATAGGGAATATTGTATCGCTCTCTTTGGCATCCCTAAAATAGGATCTTTTCGTATGACTTCTGTCAGAGGAAGAACTACTATTCATACAATTTAAAAAGAGTATTACACGTTTGTAGTAAAATTTGTTAGATTGTAAGTTTGTTTTCTGAATGGTAGTAACCTGAGAGTTTGGCATTCTTAGTATTGCTTCTAGTACCTCGTTGCATATTTTCACAGTATTGGGTACCTCATCATTAATGGCCAGAGCGACAAAATATGCAGCTGTTGACTTTGCTGCAAACACATGGTCATATGTTAGCCCATGTGATATTTTAAGAAGCACACAGTTTTTCACTAAAATACTTAAATCAACATATTCTAACTGTGCTTCAAACTTTAAAATGTGTTCTCTTAAATTGGGAAATAATGTGCGAATTGCTATACAAATTAACTTTTCACATGTGAGAGTGCCAATATCAGTCTGATTATCAACGATTTGTTTGTAGATAGAACAAGAGAGTAATAACTTTTCGGGTACTGTGCTTTGTATGATGGCTAATGCAAGTGAATTATCACATGTTTCTGAGTTAGATAATGTCATATTCGACTTGTTTACAATATCTTGTTGAAAGTGGAATGACAAATGATGCCACAAAAGTTTATCTCCTAATATGTTATCATGTGCTATCATTTCATACTCGTGTGGCTTTGGTAAACAAATTAACTTATAACTTTTTCCATCGCAAAAGCTATCTATAATAGATTTGTTATAACCCTTAACTAATATTACTTTAGAAGGCATCCTAAAATATTGTTTAAATTTTCCACGTCTACGCAAGGTATGTTAGAATTTATTGTGTCATGTATTCTTGCGATAAAAATTTCATGATTTGATGTCTTGACAACTAGAAGAGTTTGTGAGCTTCTTCTCAAAAAGTGTAACAGTTTATATGGAGCAGAGACAAATTTTGCGCAATGGTTCACGGAATTTTGAAAGATATGCCTTAACAATATGAATGAGTGGATGTTTACCTTTAGCAGTGCTATGCAAATTTTTTCCAAATTTATATTTCTGATCGCAGTTAGATTTCCAGAATCTAATCCTAATTCTTTGGTTAACTTTGTCTTATCTAACAAACGCATTTTTGAGATGTGACATTCCATAAAACTATAAAGTTTCGTTATGCTATACTTACTAGCCATTTTCTCACTGCATATCTCTCCACCACAGTGAACAAAATAGGCAAAAACGCTTTTAAAGCTGTCATCGATATCTAACGACGTTAAGTTTAAGTTACACATTAAATATAAAATACTCTTAGAAGCTACTTCTTCACAAATGCTGAAGCCAAAACGTTTCATAATTTTTATACATGAGAGAGAAACTGTTAATCCATTTCCTACTTGTAATCCTTCTAACAAAGGGAAGTTACCTTTATCGTTGACTGCATTTGGATTTGCACCATTAAATAATAAAATGTTTATTATTTGCTTATAGTTTGGAGTTTTATGTATCATAGAAATATGTAGTGGTGTGTTCCCATTTACATCGGGCTCGTTAACGAGACTCTTTGAAACTTTAATATTGCCTATTACATACTCTAATGCAATGGTATTACCTACTTCTGCGCAAACATGCAGCACGTTTTGTTTATATATGTTCTTCGTTGTCATCTTTAATCCAAGCTTAACTAAAAGTCTTAAATTATTTTCACTTCGGTGATGACGAATCGAATAAAATAAAATGTTTTCGTGGTTTTCATCTAAAGCGTCCAGGAGAACTCCTTGGCTTCTGAATACATTTATGATGTCTTCATTGAGATCCAAACTCTCCATGGCTAACTGTAGAGATGTTTTCTCAAAGATATTTTGTTGGTTAAAACCATCGAATTCTTTGTCCTGCAGTAGTGTTAATGCATTGTGAAATGTTGAAGAATTTATACTCACTCTACCTTCAACTGGTTGAAGTAGTCTATGCAAACAAGTTTCGCCTATAGCAGAAACTGCATTTACATTAGCGCCATTATCCACAAGGTGTCGAAACATGTCAAAGTGGATGTTTGGCTGTAGTAAAGGTGTGGTGTTTTCCTGGCCTATAGAAATTTCGAGCAAATCTTTGTTAGTACCAAGAATCATGCTAATGATTTGTTTTTTATCATCCAAAACTTTTGTCGAGTCTCGAAATGAATATGCGACGCAAAAGTGAAGTAAGCGCTGCTGATGGGCTACATTGGTTTGGTGTAATTTAAATAAAATCTCAAAGATCGAATAGTTTCCTCGTTGCGCCGCTATTTCCAGAGACGAAATGTCATGTCTCTTATTTGGGAAGATTTCTTCAAAATTGTAGTGATTTAACAGGCTGTTTGTTAGATTGTGAATTAAATGGGAATCCGAATATTTTGTAGTAACTTTAATAAGGTTATCGGCGTATATAACTGGAGGAGTGTACAAATGGAGGAAATAATCTGCCAAGGCAGAGAGATTTTTTGACAAGCAGCTTGCTAAAACTTCGTGGATGTAGACATCTGCTTTTTGATGTCGAATTCTAAAAAAATTAGGAATAAGTTCAGTGTTGATATCGTCGAGTGGTACTTTACGTAGATGACAGTCGACGAAATACGCTATAACTGGATTGCGAACTTCAGCTAATAACATCTTAGTTGAAAGTTTGAAGCATGGATTGGTAAGAGGCATTTCTGTATAGGGAATCGTAACCAGCACTGATTTGATAACAATATCAAGCAGAGCTGCCACTACGTTGAGAAAAGGTCTATAAATTGAAGAGTTGCGTATCATTTCTACAAAAAACTGTGCAAACAGATACTCAGCAAATGTCCGATGCACAAAGCGTGGTGTGGTATCATTAAACCATTTCTCTTCAAATAAACCAATCACATTTATATGAATGTCAGAGTCAAAGTTCGATTTTCCCAAGAGCATGGGTTCAAAGTCTGGCGACCTTTCGGGGAACAAAACTCGTATAGCGGCTAAAATGTGATAATCGATGACACGTCGCTTCCATTGTCTCTTGCCGACCATTGAATTATAAAACAACATTGCTTTATAGGAGCCACGCTTTTGACGTACTTGTTCATCTTCGGCCTTTTTGAACCTGATATCCATAAGCTGTTCGTACATAGAAAATAGTGATGACGTTACTGACGGTAGTGTCTCTTTTGTTTCAAGGTAACGTAAAAGCTTAGGTAAACATATATCTGCCAGTAGCATGCACTGTAATGGAATGCCTGCCATAACACGTTCCGTGTCACTTAAACAAGACTGTAATGATTGCAGACAAAATCTGCCGAAGTGAAGGACGTTATCTCTGTCTGCTTCATTATCAATGAATTGTTTCCAATATTTTACGATAAAGTCAATTTGATGAGATTCCCGAAACGGAGATATATTTACTGAAAGTGTTTGTAGCTGGTTCTCCAATTCAGATCGTAGATGGGGCCGAGTTGTTATGAAAAGTCGACAATTGTGAGTGTCCTTGGTTACTATTGATAATACTTGTTTAGCAAGCTGGAAATATTCAGGTAATATTTCGTCGTATCCGTCCAAGAATAAATCGAATTTTACAGCTTTATTTTCTAAAATGCATTGTAACACGTAACTGCCTAAAGATGTTTGTGATCCCAAAGCAGAAATATTTTGTATTACTGATGTGACGTTTAAACCTTTGGAATGGCTAGATAACTGTTGAACAAACTCAGAAAACGGAAAGAAAAATGAAATGGCGTTAGGTTTCACCTTTTTCAGCTCTCTTGCAACATTTGCTAGCAGTACAGTTTTTCCCATTCCAGGAGTGTCTGATATACAAAATGATTTAGTTTTCGTCTGAGATATTTTGAATAAATTCGGTTTCCAAAACTTCATGTTGATATTTGTGGACGAATTGTTGGATTAGCGACAAGCTTCCGTTCGATTTTTGCCAGTAAAAGTTGTCATCAAGTACCTTTATTAGGTGAATGGGTGCCTTGCTTATTTTGCATAGAGCTTGAAAATCTTGTGCGAGGTCAAGTAATACAAAACGGGCAGTAAGTTTATCCTGGTCAAGTTGGGATCCAGAAACATCAGTGTGATTTGGGAAAGCAAGTTCAGTCAGTTGTGTTCGATTTATTCCTTCAAAAACAAAAATATCGATTGTCGGTTCTTTAAAAATTTCAACGGACAACCTTGAACGGTAAGATATGGTTCGATCAATGTAGTATGATAGAGTATCCGGAATAGTGTTTGGTGCCAAAACAAATTCGGTTTCTTTATTGGTGAAATTTAGCAGGGTATTTGGATCAACAATCTTGTCGAATAGCTCTGATGATGTGAGGCATATATTAGCCATGGACAGAAGCTTTGTCATGCTGACTTGTTTTCCTTGAAAGTAAACCAGTTTTTGTTTGGTAATTGCTTCCAGAAGTATTCGTATGGCGCCACTTTGCTTTGTTTTCAAAAGGGCTTCGAATAATGTACGGTATCCATCAATTCTTGAGACCAGTTTATCGTAAAGAAGTTTTGATTGTGCTAATTTGCCTTCGTTTTGTTTTCGGATGTTCTGAAATAAAATATGGTTAACAATTTTAGCTGATTAAAATTTTACACCAAAATTAAGAATTCTAAAAATATAAAAAGTACCAAAGTTTCGACATCATTAGTGCTGAATATTTGCTTGCTTTCAAGTATTGACAAAAATTCAACAGTACAGTCAGTCGCAGTGTTCCCTATTTCCCACTTCGAATAGCCGAAATGCTTTCCAGGTGGGAAATAATGGGAAATACCGGGAATTGATGGTAAATGGGAAGTAAACTGGGAAATTCAAGGAAAGGTCTGTTTTTATGAACTTTTGAGCTTCCACGGCTCCAGAACAAAATTACTTTGAATCTTAAGTAAGTAACTAGCTCAATGATGCAACAAACTGGATTAAAAAAAAATTGTGTCTATGAATTTTATCTCCACCATTGCATGTTATACACGTTATATCTGTACACTAAAGTAAAATTCAATTTTACACCAATATTTATTCTTGAATAACATTTTTCTCTATTAACGAACAAATTTTAGAACATTTGGGTACTTTTAAAATGATTATTCTTAGCTTTTAATCGATGAGACTAGTATTTCCCATATTTCCCACTTCCCACAAAAAGCATAAAATTTTGCTGGGCACTGTTTCCCATTATTTCCCACTAGATTTCCCACCTGGTAAATACCATCTCGGAACACTGGTCAGTCGCCTTGATTAATTTATCAAGGTTATGGGTAATGTGCACTCTTTGCCAGTTTTCCATTTTATATGAGTACGATTTCAATTGTTCGTAATAAAAAATCAGCTAACAATGTCACAACGAATATTATACTCAACTGAGATAGCAGCAATGCGAACTGGAAGACTTTATTTGAGTTACCACGTGCAATGAAAATGATATCAAATTGTTTACACAAAATCTCATCATGATAACTGAAGTGGTTTATATTTGGACTTAAATCATATTAGCATAACATCAATAAATCATGTGCTCATGATATAATTTGTACGCATTTTACACGTTGTTGTTCTCGACTGTGGAGTTTAATTCTCACTTAATTAAATCATGTACATCGTTCTAGGAATTTCAGTACTTTGATTGCGTATGCCTAAAAAAATATACAAAAGTTTTATGATCAATATCAATATCACCATTTTAGTGAATTCAATGAAATAACACTCTTGATTAGATTGTAGTAGAAAGGAATTGTAATGAGAATATTCATTGAGATATTCAACAATTTAGTGATATGTGTCTACTCATTTGAATACTTGAATAAAAACACCAATTGGTAAATAATTTTATGAAAATTTAAGAGACAACAGAAGATTTCTGACGAGTAAGGTGATTAAGTGTAACATCATTACTTCCGTTATTTCCCTGAAAAAATCATCAATGCCGAGTGGTATTTTTTCTCCTAAGCGGTTCATCAGCCGTCCTAAAACCGATCCGAAAACTCTTGTGGAATAAATAATTGTAAATTTTAATATCTACATATGCAAATTGCCTCAAATTACATAAACTGGTTGATGCGCATGCAAAACCTATTACTTTCTCTAAAAAATATTTTACTTTAACTAAAAAATATGCTATTTAGAATTTAAGCTGGTATGATAAGAAAACTAGAAATATACAAAAGATTCCACAAAAATAAATAAATCGCAAATAAACTGGCCGTTAGCAATTTTATATTATTTATTTTTATATATCATGCATAAAAATGCTTGCATATTTTTTGATAGAAAAATATTGAGTAAAACCCAAAAGGTCTGAATGAGTCTTAAATGAGTTTCAAATTTAAAAAGTGACATCAGATTCAGAATCTACGCCTGCGATGACGGCTATTAATAACACAAATGAGAAAAATTATCTTGTTTAAAATTGCATTGTTGAAATGCAATGCCCACGTAATTCAGGAAAAGTATATTAGTCTGCTGAAAACATTAAAATAATTTATGGAAGAGACTATAAACTATGGGTCGGACTGTGGACCTTCTTTGTCCAGGAAGTAAGTGAAAGCATTCTGGAAAGGGATATTTGTTTATTTTAGATTAGAGAGGACCTCATGAAGCGATAATGAGCTTCATCAGGAAGTATTGAATGTTTTCTTTTGTCTTGTCAGGTGCGCACTTCCTGTGCACTTTGACATTTATTGTAAAATTTATATTCAGGATATTCAAGTAATATCGAAAATATAAAAATGTGTAATCAATTTTAATGAGGTTGTCATTGAGAATTTATATATAAATTATCATCCATGCACCGATACATGAGCCCTTATTTTTGCATATCTCATCACTGCATCCAATAAATCTGCAACAGCTTTCCTTTTGTCATCATGTTCACCTCCATCTCCTCTCATCCAAAAGCAAACTGGATATTCTCATCGGATTCCCATTCTGATAATTTCTGTACTAGAAATCCGGTTCGTAATCTCTCGTCATTTTTAACTTTTCCAATGGAAGTTCTTCCCCGGCTCCTAGTAATTGAATTGACCTAGACAAGCCTTTACATAAATTAGTGATTCTTCTCGTCAAGTTTAATTATCCCGGTTTTCCTATTCATAACATTAATGAATATTATTTCCTTTGTCCCAAATTGCCTTTGACTGACTTTGGTTTGGGCTCCCTTCGGTAATAAAGCAGTGATTGACAGTGATATCCCAGTGAACCAATTAAATATTTATATACCAGTCGATGATAAATAGATAATTCCGGTTGGATAAGCTGCACTGCTGCTTTGGCGTCATTAAGCCTTTTTAGCAACAACATTATGCCCTGTTTGATGTACAGCATACAGGGCTTTAAAGCATTGATCTTTTTTGCAATTGTTATTCATTTTTATCGATTGACAATTTATAATGATAACTGATTTTTTGTTAATTGCCAGATTGGTATTTTATAAGATCGTTCAGTGAAAGTGGATAAGTCTGTCTGCTTTTCTGTCTGCATACCCTTTGTCTCCCAAACGGAACATCGGATTTACATGAAACTTGCGATACAATTTAAAAGGTCCATCTGACGAAACCTAATGATTTTGGGCAATATAGGTTAAGGGGTACCAGAGTAGCGGTCGGTCATTTCACGGTTGCATGCTTTTTAAATAGACAAAACAAAATATTGCACCAATCGATAGATTAAAATATGGAGATTAATCTTTGCGAGGAGCCCATAAGTTCATTGGGAATTGGAATGCTCAGAAGGCACATTTTGTGTGGCAAAGGCTGAAGTTTCCGATTTACCCTTTCATAAACTTCAACATATGTATACTTCCCATGTGTAAGCATGATAATGAATTCTTGAGCGAATGTTTTGCGTCCTATTTTTAATATTTTCCAAAACCACTACAAAAAATTGCCGCTTTTATAACCATTTTTGTAAAACTGCACAGTTTATCAGTACTATCTAGCCATATTATTACAAAAAGAATTTTCCAATAGTTTTTAAATGCTATTTTTTTTTTCAAAAAACCAATGTGTTTAGCTCAATTTTTGCAGCAAAAACTATTTTTTCGTCAGCTGTATAATTGTAGGTACTGGTTGCATACAAACATTTGTCAAAAAAATACGTTTACTCTATTTATTTACCAACGAAATCAAATACTAGGCAACTAAAGGATAAAAACCACATAATGCTTTAATTCTCCGCAATAACATTTTTCACTAGTTTAATTTCCAAAACTTGTTCAGTTCAATTGAACTAACCTAGCTTATTTGTACGCGACGTTTTTACAAGGGAATATCGGGTCGTGTTTTCAACAAAGGCCGTAGGATTTGTTTACTAAGTTGCCATAAACGATGCTATTTTAATGATGTTTTGAAAAAGGATACCACAATTAACAAACTTTATCAAAACACATTTTCTACAAAACGTACTTGTCAAATTACTAACATTATAAATAAGAGCCTTACATTAATATTTAAGTGTGGCTATTATTTTCAGCATTTAACTACGGCCTAGCAAGATACTGCTTACTAATTCCGGCTTACGCCTTATTTTTTAAACTACGTTTTTCTCGTGACTAGGCTTAAACTCCGCTACTTCCTGACGTTCGAACTTAGTTTACATTAAACCCTTAAATTAATGCCCAACTTTTCCTTCGTGTCGCAAAACATACAAAATGTGCAATATTTATTTCGTTTACCAACTAAATCAAAACTTAAACAACTTGTCGACCTCTTTTTCATTAGTATGGCGATCATCCCAGCGATTATTTTCAAATTTCACTAAATTGCTAATTTCTTCCAATTTGTTTACTTAAGTCACTAGAAACTATGTCATTTTACCTGTTTTGAAAAACGACAAATTAACAAACTTTATAAAAACAAATTTTCCTCAAATTTTACTCTTCAAATTACTAACATTATAAATCAGAGTACCAAAATATTAAAGATGGCTATTATTTTCAGAATTTAACTGTTGCCGAGCAATATACTACTTACCAATTCCGGTTTACGCCTTAATTTTTAAGCTGCGTTTTCCTAGTGACTAAGCTTAAGTTTTGCAACTTCCTTAGTCCTATGTTCAAATTTTAGTTTAAATCTAGCCATTAAATTGGTGCGCACCTGAGCTTTCATGCACCACGATATATACAAAATGTGCAACATTTATTCCGTTTACCAACTAAATCAAAACTTAAACAACTTGTGGACCTATTTTCCATTAGCATGGCGATCATCCCAGCAATCTTGGGAATTTGTCACTCAAAAACTAAAAATTAAGAACCATCTTATATTATCATCATTATTTCAAGCAGCTTCCACTATTTTAATTATATTAACTTCTTTGGCTGCCTTTAAATACCCCGGTTTATTTGAATTTCATCACATTGCAGCACAATGGGTATTGTTATTCGAATCAATATTCACAAATTCCAATGACTACCTACTGTACACTGAAGGAAAATTGATAGCCTTTTGCTGCAACTGGGCGCATCATGTGGAACGTTTCCAAAACATTACAAGAAGACAACGCAAAATCGTCAGTAATATTACACTTAGCATTGTTGTACAACTTTCCATTTTGGTTTACCCTGCTGCCTGCCTATTATCTCTTTTAGATATAGATCCAGTTTACTCCATTACCAAAATTGTATGTTATTTTTGTTCCGGTTTTAATCAAATGCACAATTGGATCCTTCTCAAAATATTCCGTCTAATATTATGTGTGTACGTTGCAAATGTATTTTTCACAGGTCCAAGAACATTATGTCTTATAGTTATATCGCAAACTATGTATCGTTTATTTTTATTAAAAACATTGGAGAGGAACAACATCGTATCACGAAATGCAGTTAGATTTTATCAACAAAATTATATAATTTTTTCCATAATAAGGCCATTTGATAACAAGATGACAACAAATTGTTTGGTTTCTAGTTTTACGGGGCTTGTTTTGTTCTTTAATATTTTGATTATTGGGCTAAATAAAAGTGCACCCTTACTTATTATGTTTGGTATAAGTGGAATAGTCGTATTTTTATTAACTTCAAACATTCTTTTGTTCATGGGATGCTCATTTTATACTTTATCAAAGAGAATTCTACGAAATTGGAAACATCAAACGTTTAGAAATGAATACGCAAAAAGAGTGGTCGCATCGCTTGCAACAATTGCAATGTCTGCTGGAAATGTAGGTATAATCGATGTGGATATCAAGATAAATTATTTCCAGAAACTGCTTACAACTCTTGTGGACTCTATCATAACAATTCAGAGCATAGTTCAGTTGTAAATGTTTCTAAAAATGTGTAAAATCCGAAAATCTGTATTTTATATTTGAACAAACATCAATTTTCATAGGTTCCTTATATCAATGATTACCTGGTATTCTGGTATACAATTTTAAATAGAAAGGTTGTAGTAATATTTTTTCATATAATCTAGTGCCTCGTGTTTTCTGTAATTTCGAAGAGTTAAGAACGTTTATGTATGTATACAAGTAAAGGGATTCTGAATAAACCCAATAACAATATTTCATTGCATTAGTTCAGAGTTAATTCTGCTAAAAATATATAATAATTAAAGATTATCTGTCACTGTAGATTCTAAAGCAACAACACATTTTGATAAATCCTTTTTTAAAGGGGAATAACTAAAATAGTGACAAAAACGGCAAAAACGCTTTATTATCTGTTAAAGTGTTTTCAGCGGGGTTTTGTTTTCTTCTGAAAGTTATTTTGTAATCATAATAATGGCTCAAGCTTCAGTGCAATTATGTTTTTAATGCACGAAAAATTTCTAGTTTTAAACTTTATTTGCAGTAATATGTAATCGAGCGATGCAGAGAGCAGGACAACACATTTACCATTACAATTTGCTACTTTAAAATGTACGTTTTTTAGACGATCCGAACTAACTCGGCCAGGTTTAAGTTGAACGCTAATATTTATGTACTAAAGAAAAGCATTTGATAAAGTTAAATGCTTTACCCTTTTAAGTTTTGAAAAAATAAACAGCCAACAGGACGTTTATGTAAACCGATTATGTTTTAAATACTTCGTTGTCCTGAAACAAATTTTGGACTAAATTTCTTACACATACAAAAAATGCGGAATTCAAATTTAATGTTTCAATGTACAATAACAAAAACCTCCAAAAAATATTCGTTCATTGTACTTGGATTTAGATGCGTAGAATTATAGTACTTTTTGATATCAAATCAGCCAAAAAAAATTGCCAGTAGGGATTATACTATAATTACATGATATCCTACTTAATGTTTTGTTCAAAATGGTTTTCTAATCTCTTGTGGATTTTTTCCACATGTTTACCACAGTCACAATGAAAAACCAACCATATATTTATTTTTGGCGTGAGTTCGCTTATCATATTCTCAGTAAGTTTAAATAAAACTGTTCTTTATACGATGCTCCTTTTGTAAGTTATCTGAGAAAATTATACATAAGTGAAAACATAAATAGGATTTAGAGATAAATGCGTAAAACGGTTAGTTTCATCTCTTCATACAATAGCAATACCTGCTGGCCTAATTGATGTTGATATTAAGATAAAATATTTGGAAAAAGTACTTACAACTGTTGTGCACACATTACGAGTAGGCACGTATCCCTTCAAAAAGTGGAAACAACCTTGTCAAAATATTATTTACAATTTTTTATTTCATCTAAGAGCAACCAAACGCTCAAAATTGACATTTTGATAAAGTATTTGCATCGCATTTTTAGCATGCTTACATAAAACAATAAAGGACAACACGAATTTTTGAATTGTTTTTTTTTTCAACCAAACAGTCATTAACTATATTCCGAACATATTTTTCATCAAAACAAATTTCTCAACCCCATTAAATTGAAGATGATCGCAAAATTCATAGCATAAAATTACTTAATTCATATCATTGTACTCATTTTAATTAATGAAAATCAAAATAGTTTAAACTAAATTGCTAAATTTTCGAAATGAAGTCACTCATTGAACTGATTTAGTTATTAAGCTTTTGATTCCACCAAATTTGAACAGTTCACTTTTCTGTTTACATTCAGCTGTCGTATTGTTGTCCTTGGCGGCGGCGTGTCCGCTAAAATTAATGAAATGCATAATATTTATTCGGTTTACCAACTAAACCAAGATCTAGACAACTTATGAAATTGGTTTCCGTTGAGATGGAGTTCACATAAGCTTTCTTGGATATATATTTCTCAAATAAAAAACCACCTGATACTTACATCCTTCATCAAAACAGTTTGTACCAGTTTAGTTTTAGTAACTTGTTTAGCTCCCTTCAACTACCCCAGGTTGTTTGAACCCCACCACTTAGTAACTCAATACGCATTTATATTTGTATTGTTGATACAAAACGCCATTGACTACGTACTATACACTGAAGGAAAGTTTTTAGCATACTGCTGCAACTGGGCACACGCTGTGGAACGCTCTAAAACCCTAACCTCGATGACGTGTCCGTTGCGATAAGGAGTGTGGTACATCTCGAACAGCCCAGCGTCTTACACAAAGATCTCCCAACAAAACCGGCAATGTACACAGAAATATTTTCCACCAGTTTCAACTGTTGTTCTGAGGCATGATAAAGCGTCCAATCATTTTCCTCGAGCATGCTAAATTTATCTTCTTCGTTATCGTTTGACATTTCAAGATTTTCATTTTGCCCCAGTATGGTCCTTAACGTGCCTATTGGTGAAAGAGCAATATACTCCTGCAGGGTAGAATTTCCGTTCATACTTGACTCGATATCATAAGCCAGCAAACTTTTCACACCAGCTTCGAGTTGGCACGTGTTCGGATTGTTATTATTTCCATACCTTCTCCTCAACTTTCCAAAAAACAGCTCTACAAAATCTTGGTTCAACTTATACAATGGAATGTACCTATTTAATAAATAATAAGTTAAAAACTAAGTAAGTATTGCTTACCTTAAAGCTTTTCGTTCAATGCAAAAGTCGTCGACAAAACGTTTATGGAAGACAAAGTTATGTATAATCCCGTGACCCATGTGTGTAATCCAGTCTCGTATACAAATCGCAAATCTCCGGTTTTAGTTCGCATTTTCAAAGTGCTCAAATACAGTTTTGCCTTCGTTATAATCGGCTGCCATCTTAAAGCATTTCCAGGACTAAGCGGAGAACTATTATATTTTCCCGTTACTTTTGAATTTAACACATCAAAAAGCCTGCAAATAATTACATTCTGTTAAAACAAATAGTTTTATCTATGACGGTTCGCACACTGGCATACATAAAAATTCTTACGTATTAAATGTTTCCAAAAAGTCAGTAGTGGCAGCTGAATCCTCAAAACCTGAAATTCCTAACGTTTTGCATACTTCGATTCCAACAGCAGTCGAACGACTAATGACTTGCAACGCTAACTTACACTTCATTTTTTGTGTTTTAAAATCAGTGCGCCTTCGTGAAAGTTTTGTGCCTACTTTTAATCCGCATGAGTTTTGGACATCAACAAGATTTTCAACGTATTTCCATTGAATTTTCTACAGACATAAATGTGCAATGTTTCATATACACACATAAGCAATATATACGTACTCCTGATATTCACGAATTCATATTAAAAAAATCATACATTTCCGTTGGCATCAAAAAACACAAATACTTGACTGAAGCAATTCCTCATAAGTTTATACATGTGAAGGGGGTCTGGGTAAATATATATTACCTTGTTTGAAAAGCTACTTGAGAAAAAAGGAACAAACTCGTCCGAAGTGATATCCAATATTGCACCAAGTGATTCTGCTGCTTTAAAATTAGCACGCAGCCCATCAAATGTAACACTTAAGATTGTTGCCGTCTCTGCCTCCACAGCCCCAATACAGTGGTTGATGAAGTTATGCATTAGCACCGAGCTCAGTCCTGAAGTAAGAATGTACGCAATTGGAAAAGACTTGTTTCCGTTAACTTCAGTCGCTACACAAAACAATGCGGCTGTCGCTTCCACTCCAGCCTTATTTTCATTTGATAAGCCACCATAATTGACAAATCCATAACTGCCCATTCCGGAATAGAATCTGCCGACGTATATGTATTTCATCAAACGCTAAGCTATATACAATTGTTTTTTCCTTGTTATAAACACGCACAAAACTAATTGCATCTGGAAGCAGGCCTAAAATGATAGTGTTTTATTTATTTATATTACACTGATTTGATGGAAATCATAAAAGCTTACTTTTACAGAAATTAAATTACCTGGTTTTACTTGGAAGGATTTTGTCCAATTCCAGAATGTCCTGTCATTTGGAATGCAGTTTTGAAATTGTTTGCGTAAAGCTCTGTTCGCAGCAGGAGAAAGGTAATGCTGGCGGAAGGCAAATTGTCGCTCCTCTTCAGAATATGGCTGACATTTAGGCTTGTCAACACGATTGAGAATATTCAAAATCAAATCACTGTTGAAGGAACCACAATATACAAGGTCTGTTTGCACTGCAATAGATTTTCGTTTTTTAGGCTGAGACTTCAAGTCATCGTTGGCTTTCCTTTTCGTAGCTCTGGCTCGGTAGCTTTGCATGCGTAGCTTTTTCAACTGACGTTGACATGATTTGAGAATGGTTTGATAATATATCATTCGCCTCTCCATGACCGATAATTGAACTTTAAGCTGCGCGATTTCTTTTTCCTTGTCCATTCCATGATCCAAATCAGTTTGCATAGACTTATCTGACGTAATTTTATGCTGCCAATGGGAGTACTCGCAAATATAAAAATATTTGATGGTGGTGTGTAGTTGTTTGTTCTTATGTCACATTTTTGGCACAACTAGGGGAAAATTAAGTCAAATAAGCAAACATATCTCTTTAAAAATGAAGCTTTTGTGTATTCTAATACATGTGAAGCGGCCAGGTCATTTGAAAGACGACAAGGACTGTGTCCAAATTTAACGTTTTTTCGATTCCCGGCTCCTCTTTCGAAACATGTATCATGAAAGTGGTCCGAGCAAATCCACATTTTTGCAGTTGGCTTCCAATCATGGCTGCTGTTTGCAGTTTTCATAACAACATTTGGCTCCTCCTACTGACCACGCAATTTAGCAACTTTGCTACATTACTATTCTTCTCTGTATTACTTATAGCTCTGTGTTATTATATGTAAAATAGGAGTTATCAGTACCTGTTTCCCCTAGTATTTTAAGTTGCTAATAGACATGATTCAAATATTGAAACAGCAAAATAAAGTTTATTTGAAATTTACGTTTTATAAAACTAAATATTATATTTACATGAACTTACATTACATGCAAAATTTATTGATAATTCATTTCACAAATATTATGCGTCCTAAAGTTTTAAGCATGCTAAAAGTTCACAGCACAATTTTAAATTATGTGTTTTCGTAAACAAAACGAAGCTACTTTTCAGGCATTTTTTGAAATGGTTTTGAAGAAGACATCATTAGACTACAAAATTATTATTAATATTACTGTGCTCATTTTAATGGCGGTCATCAAACATGTTGTTTGAAACTGTAAAAGACTGTCACTGTCACATAAGATAAAAAAAACTTGGGATCAAGTCAGAACTTGTCCGCTAGGCCTAGCTACGAGGATTGCGTCATCAGCGAGGCCTGGTCAAATTCTAAACCTAAAAATAAACTTGGAAAGGTCTAG
>JAQFZH010002071.1:0-18056 GCA_034695485.1 Entomobrya nivalis
TTGTCACAATGACGTTATTTTCCACCACCTTCCATTACTTGATCCTCACGTTTGCTTTTTTAGCTAAAAATTCCAAAAGTTACATAATGTAATTTTTTAACGGACACTACGTGCGGTTCGCTTATGATTTCTTACACTCATGAACTATTAGACGCAATATATATAATTATACTACACTGTTATTATTTATCTCTTCATCAAGAAAGGTTAGTAAAAAAGGCGTATTTGCTCAGTGATTCATTGAATGAAACTGTGTGTTTTGTTTATATATCAAATACGTTTCACAACTTTGTAGACCAGACAAAGGACAGATTTTTTGTTTACATGCCTCCTGCCGTATCTAATATTATGAGGATGGAGATACCACAATATTGCATCACTCATAGTCAATTTATGGGATCGTGTTCACATTTCACATACGGCCATTTTCTAATAAAACAAAGATGAACTACTTTGCAGATTAAAATCGTTTTTGAACTACATATAATAATGTATTTTTCTAATCGGGTCTTTTGTCTCAAGCGTTCCGTGTTTTTTTTACAAAAGCATGAGAAAGAAACAAATCTGGTTTTTCTTTAGAAAATATTAACCCTAGGCGAACCTAACCAAACCTTACATGAGTTGAACAAAGTGAAAGCTCTTGCATTTGTTTTGAATTAGAATTTTCTTAAAATTTCTTTAAAAACGTTCGTATACTTTTTTTTGAAGAAAGTGAGCTGATGTTCGTAGGGTTTTCTTTCTTTGGCATTATTATTGCTTGCTGTTGTCATTTGGGGGCAGTTTGAGAGATTCGCGTGGTCAAATCCAAACTTGTTTCGTTCGGCACTATAATCTAAAACACCACTGACATTGTGATGAAGTGTATCAATTAAAATATAGGTAAGCGCAACTTTTAAAATATAACTTTTATGACAACAGCAAGTAGCATAAAATTAAATAAACTTGCTACACACAACTATGAATAATAATATTATATGACCGATGAATGTATGATTTAATTTAAATTATCAATAGGTGTATGAAGTAATTAACAATTCATCCTTGCAAACGTGTATTCATTAGTAATTTTTATTTGAGATCATAATTTAGTTGTAACAACAAAACAATAAATATATAGAATTCTTTATGAGATCTATTTAACAACTAGTGACTATTTTGAGATCAAGTTCTGAAGCATGATTGACTTCATTGATGGTGTCTAGCACATTCCTTTGTATCCAAAACATTTTGCTTGTCTGTGATTGGATCCAGTACCCTCTTCAGTGTTTGAAGCCACCAAATTTGCTGGTACTTCGGATTTTGTTCCCGCAACTGCAACAAGTTTGTGTTCCTGGTTGATTGAAATTGCACTCTTCTTTGGAGCAGTTTCACTCTTTTCCACGGAAGCCGTTTTTACAGATGATGTTGCAATGGAGTTGCTTGGTCCGGCAATTTTGCTATCTGTTACGATACTTCCGGATTTGACTTCTTCTGTTGGTCGGCCAATAACGGATACTGCTCCGATCAAGAGAACAAGAGCGAGTACAACGGTAAGTTTGTTGGCGATCATTTTGATTTGAAGTTTTATTTGAAATTGTAAAATAACGTAGACTTTGAAATGATATTATTTGTAGTATGAATTCTGGTAGTCTGTTTTAAATTTTTTAACTTTTTCAACTCGGCTTTCACTTCAAGACATTGAATAAGCGAATGATGTTTGCTCATTAGCCGCTCACTCTATTTATACAAAATTACCAAGCTTTCAGGAGAAGCAAGTTCAGCAAGATGCGTGAATGTTGGTGTCTAAATTTGTTAGAAGTTTACTACGTGCCGTGCGTAGCTTGGGCATGACATTAGATCTTAACGTGCGTAGTAAACCATGAGTTTACCATACACACCTGTACGAGCTAATTTAACTCTTGTACAATACATATAAATAAACCAATATAGGAAGGAAATGGTGGTTGATTTTTTACGTGCATATATGCATATTATTTAAAACTTCAGGGAATATATATTTACGTATAGGTTTTCCTGGAATCTAAGCTCGTCAATGAGATGAAGTTGTGCTCATAGAATGTATATAAGATATGAGATGATACACTCAAATTAGTAAGTTTAACCATATAATGAAAGTGTTTATGTAAAAAAAGTGTAAAAAGATACGCACTATATAATGTGTTCCTGTATGATTATTCATGGAAATACAAATGGATATTATATATATTTGATATGTGTGATTGTATATGGTGTAAAATAAGTACATATGCCCGTTTCGTCTGTAAAATTCCTACAACGAATGTTGATCTATTTTTTAAAGCTGGAGTCATCCATTATGATTCTATTGTCACAATGAGGTTTTTTCCAAGTTCCATTACTTGGTCCGCACGTTGGCTTTTTTAGCCAAATATTCCACAAGTTGCATCATGTCATTTTTTAACTCACACTACGTGCGGATTGACTAGAAATTCTTATATTAGTAAACAAATATGTACACATAATGCATATAATTATACTACACCGTTACTTGTTATCTTTGCATAAAGAAAGGTTAGTAAACAAAAACAAAGGTGTATCTGCTGGTGAAGCGAAATTCATTAAAAATATCATATGTATACGTTTTTTACTTGTTCTATAATGAAAGAATGAATGTAATGCATCAGATTGTGAATCCTAATTAAATTTTAATTAAATTTCTTTTGTTTTGAAAATCATCATTCCATTGTTGATTTAATATGGCTGACCTACCTCAAAGTTTTTTAGATGAAGTCAAGCTCGTGATGCGGTGTTTTTGAGTTTTCTCAAGCAAAACCGCATAAGAAAATACATGGAAAGGAACTCGGGGAAGTCCTACCAAGGAGCACATGTGTGACATGTTACTGCTGCTGACGCACTTTAAATCTTTAAAAAGTCATATCACATTGTTTACATGATACAGATTCCATAGGTCACATTCTTTCTCTTTTTACGAGTTTATTGGTGATCGTGTTGACACTGTTGACTCATACAATTTACATTTGATGCTATATTTATAATGTCTTAACACATTTTTACCATTCATTTTTCATTATTTCCAGTTTTTACTACTACTGAAGTGAATGCAAGTAACTACATAACAGACGCAAACTACATTACACAGCACAGCACTTCAAGCGATGGTAGAAAATGTGTGACTGAAGCTGGATATAAGCCGTTCTAAAAGAAAAGGAGTTAATTACTCATGCAGAATAACTGTTTTGTAATGTTTCACGATGCCCCAGTATTGTTTCTCGGTAATTTTTTTTATTGATTTATTCTTTTAGTACAATTTAACGTAAGCAAACTGCTGAAAAACTTAGGCTTAATATAAAACATTATTGTTGTTGTCAAGTTCAAAGCTTTGATTTAAAGTTGTTAAAAGAGCACTAGCACAAGCCCTTGTAACCACATCCACCCCACCTACGCACTCTCGAATTTTCTATCTTTTTATGTTTGGCAACATTGCTCGCCTTTGCTTGTTCTGGCGAAACACTTTGTCTACTAAATTTTAAAATGCATTGTATGATACCCGTACACTGTATCAATTCGATTAAGAGCACTTTCTTCCGGAACGATCTCATAGACTGCAATATACTTGTCTGCATTCTCTTTCGCTATAAGGACATCATCAGTACTTTTGCCAGGATGCGATGCTGTGCTTCTCACTTGGAATAGTGCCGTTATAAGGAACACGGCGATTATTCTAGTGGCTGGGGTGACGGGGTGGAAAGACTGTTGACCACAAAATTTTATATTTAGGTACATATTTCTTTTAACAAAATATCAGAAATTTTAGAGTTTCAAGAAAGTTCACCATGTGTTAAACTATACACTTGATAAAGAAAGGTGTAAACGAAAAGAAAGACTAGCTTTCGCTTGTGTACTTTCTTTCTTGGACACTTTATCCTTTATTTTGTATTAACTTGACATGTTCAAATATCGAATTACTATAATTATAAAATCAGGATTCCTTGCCTTTTTATACCAAAATGTTAAGTATGGCAATACCTTTGGAAAGGTATCCATAATATGTTCGAAAATGTAGTCTCATGCATACATACAGATCTCATTTGTCGTTGCCATTCCAGTATCGAATTCATGACACACTTTCTTTGCAATAAGTCGCAGGCCATTTCTGATAACAATTATGTTGTCGATACCTTCTTGACGTGGCCATAAGATGCGGCCTTATAGTATAAACTTATACAATGATAAGAGTTCATAGTATACAAAACAGACGTGTACAAAGTTCGAAGAAGGAAGGAAACTTCCGAGTTCCGAGACTAATTAATGAGCTGCAGATTGCAAGAGTGCATGGAGTTCAGGTTACTAGGTATATTTAGACTGTTATCGTTGACGGTAAAAAATTTCTACAAAAAGTAGGCTTGTATCACTATGTATTACAAAATTACCTAAGATAAGGTCTGTGTCAATATTTTTCTACGGAAAGCGAAGATAGGATTCGTAAATTTCTCGCCGTAAATGACTGGAAACGTTGTGGCAGTGCTCACGTATGAACCATCATCACTAAAGCTTAAAAAACTGATAAAAACTTACGTGAGCTGATATTGTTGTAGATGGACCCGTATGTAATCGGCTTTGGTAATTGATATTACGTAGTTGGACCACTACCTGTTTGTTAAAAAACAAAATGTTCCGCTGCTGCTACTTATTGGTCATTTAAAACTCATCAGTAAAAAATCCTAAATGTTTTATCTGCAACTCTTAGTAGTCATCATCAAAGCAATTTAAAGATGTGGACAATCCATACCAAAGTTGCAAAGCAGTTATAATTTTCAATATATTTCGAATACTTATGTAACTTATGCTCAAACAACGGGAAATGGTATAAAGGAATAATTCCGTGTATGAGAAAGTGAGAAAACTCAATTGCCATTTCACAGTTTTGTACGGACATCCAGCATTGCTGTTATCTTTATAACATAACATGTTTTCGTTACTTGTGTAATTTCATCGAAAAATAGGCACAAGGAAATTTTCCGCCTCTACTCGGTAAAGATATTGCAAATTGTACAAATGTTAGAAATTAAGATTCTTGTCTACGTGACTCAGGTCATTTAAACGATGAGTGTAAAAAAAATTCAAATACTCCAAATTTGTTGGCATTTATCAGCATCTATGAATGTATACTGTATACTTATCATTGTATGTTGTACGTCTATTAACACACCCCTGTAACAGGTTATGTTAAAATTAGGTAACGTGTATTTTGATCTTTTCCATTACTATAAAGGCTTCATGTAAACACACCTTAATGCTAAATGTTATAAATAACGGAAATGTCGAATCTTTTTCATCTATTTCTAAATGTTTATAAATACAAATAAGTGAACATATTATGCTGATAATGACTATTTAAAAACATTGGTGTGTAATTTTAGATAACTTTTTTATTAGCAAAATATGTCACAGTCGTAAATAACAACAAAGTAATAATAGTAAAATATTTTATGAATATCAATATAGCTTAAACTTTATATCTTTATCATAATTGCATATATTGAATTTGCAACGTCTTCACACACTAGCGTTTGTAATTAATTAGATTTAAAATTTACTTTATACTCAATAGGCTGATGCAAAATATTACCAGTAATTATAATGATAAGACGGAGTTGTAGCACTTCTCGAACGTTTCATTTGAGTTTAATTTAAAGCTGCATAAAAATAAAAACGCTTTGAATTTTCCCTCCTACATCAACACATTACTGAAATCCCTCATACTAATTGATAAATAGCTAAAAATGTCTACTCTAATCGAAATATATATAATTTCTTTTGGAGCGTAATTACAGTTATTTTGGCATTTCTCTTTGAACATCACACTTTTCAAATAAATTATAAAAGTATACAGGACTCAAGTTCTTTTGTATATCACGTTGGGTAAAGTACATCAAGTGTATAAAATGAATCAGTGAAAGCTACAATAATGACTTTTAGAATATAAATATGATTACAATTATTAGACTACATCTTTTGCTGCAGCTCCTTTGACTTTTTACCTGAATCGTCTTCACGAGGAACGCCAAAGTAATCTTCAATCTCCTCCATACTCTTTCCTTTCGTTTCAGGTAACAGCAGAAAGACAAAGACAAATCCAACAGCGCATACAATTGCGAAAATCCAATAGCACCACCAAATTCCAAGTGCTTCTTGTATTTGATTGAAAAATTTGGTGACAACGAAAGAAGTTCCCCAATTTATTACGGTAGATAGTGATGCAATACGGGCTAAAAGAAAAAAAACCATTTTAGTAAATTAATTGCCTACCGTTTATAGTAATTTCAAATGTTTTCTTCATTGCTTTAGTAAGTATACCTTTAACTTTTTGTGGAATCAATTCACCCATCATCATCCATGGGATGGGGCCGTAACCGATACTGAAGGCAACCATGAAAATCATCAAGCAAACAAGTGGAAGCCATCCGAGACCATCAGCTTTGTCATCATCCTTCAGCTTGAAGAATATACCCAAAACAACAAGGGAAGCGCACATGACAGCGGATGAAATCAAAAGAAGAATTTTACGTCCGGCCTTGTCAACCAAGAAAATGGATGAACAGGTGGCAAGAAATTGGACGATCCCGACAATGATCGTAGACAAGTTGCTATCAAGTGTCGAGCCAGCACTTTTGAAAATGTTGGCAGTGTAAAAGATCACAGCGTTGATACCTGTTGCAAGAAGTAAACGAGATTACAAGTAACCATTCGAGATCAGGAGTCAATTTTTTTAAGCTTGGCTTAGTTAATGTTAACATACCAGACAATTGTTGAAACAACATAAGTGCAATCATGAGCAATGATGGGCGCAAATTGTAAGGGAGAAAAACATCCTTAATTGAAGATTTTTGAGCCTTCATTTCATTTATACTCTTTTCAATCTGGAAAATGCAACAAAACCGAGTTAGCTTGGTTATCTTAATGGTTAGCATATCTATCCATCAACTTTGTTCAATCAATTACCATTCTCATTTCATCCTCAACTTCCTGTGAGGAAGTTTTGCAACGGAACCAGCACAAAGACCTATTAGCATCTGCGGTTTTTCCTTTCGACACCAGGTACCTGGGAAATTTATTACAAAGTAAATTTGTAAATGTTAAATGCAACATGACATTGACTGATTTAAAAAAATACTAGAAGGGATAGTTCACATACCTGGGTGATTCAGGAATAAAGATCATTGCAACGAGGAAAACCAATGGGATAAACCCGCAAACGATTGCAAGCCATTGCCAGTTTAGGAATGAACCAAAGACATACCTGGAAATCAAAATATTCATGAATGAATGTTGTTTCTACACATATTCTAATGCATTTTTAGCAATTAAAGTACTTACACAAACAAAATTCCAAAGGTAACCATCACTTGAAAGCCACTTCCAAGTGCTCCTCTAACATTATCTTCAGCGGCTTCGGCGACGAATAGTGGTGCGGCCAAAGAAAAGCTGGTAAATTAAAAATAATTCATACCACCATGATTCTCACAATAATTCTTTTTTCTAATACCCATTACTATACATATTATGCATTTTAAATTTGTAGTCTTACCCTCCACCACAAAAACCGGTAATAAATCTTCCAACGATTAGCATAGGAATATTCTTGGCGAAAACAACAAGGAGCCATCCAAGAACGAATGGCGCAGAGAGCAATAACATTGTCATTTTTCGTCCAATTATATCGACCAGAATTCCAACCACGATAGCTGAACATAGCGCACCCAACTGTTGACAAACATTATTTTTTAAATCAGTATTATTGCTCACAGTTTTTTTATGATCATTAATTCGTAGATATTAATAGGAGTATCGCCCAAAACAGTGTTAATGGTTTGTACATACGTTGATAATAGATCCAACCCATGATTCTTCTTCATCTGACATAGTCCAGTCTATATCCCCGTTACCCATTCTCTCTTTCAAATTTGGGATAGCAGGTCTAAAATAATCATCAAATTGCATTTTTATCTTAACATTTTCTAATGAATTCGATATGATAGACTGCATCTTTTGCTTTATTATTCAAAACTTACGATGTGTATCCCAATACAGTTCCAAGGCCAAATGCTCCAATAGTGGCTGCATGATCAAAAAATATTAAGCGTTTATAAATACTTCATTAAATAACATCATTCATTATATAAGATAAGGTCGCATTTCATATTATTTTAACAATAGTATTTAAAAAATTCGCTTCTCCTTTAAATTTAAAAGGATAGCTCTAAGTTCGTTGCCACTGCGGCTCGTACATCTGCCTGTTCTCATATTATACAATCTAAAATTCATTCTGTTTTATCTTTACTGCCCATTCAACATTTAGTTCAACTAATTCATATACTTGGATTTCTCTCGAATCTTTTTGTGTACGTACGCCCTCAATGTATGTACATTGTAATCTTTCGTTTGATTTGACAACTCTATTAACGTCAATGCAAACTTCATATAATTTTTCGTAATTTATTTACCTGCAACAGCGGCCAATATTTGATTCCGGTACATCCCCAGCGATATCATTTTGATTGTTTTTATTTGATTTCGACTTTATCAAAAACAAAATGGTCCAATCCAATTTTTTGGATGTGTGGTCGTGTTGAGTAATCCAATTCACTTCTGAAATTTGTTCAAATTCGTGTAGCACTTGATCTCTGCAAATAATCATACAAAAATATATGGTTTAATTCATGCTAATTTATACAGACATGCACAAAAATGTTGGACACTTCAGTAAATATTATATTTTAAATAAATATGATTGCTACCCAAGCATGGGTTGCATTATGGGAAATTTATGTACATAATTTAGCAAATGTACCAGCTTTTTATGATGTAAAATCAGAATTTCAAGTGCATGGTAAATGAAGGTAACTCAGTCGACGGTAGAACAAGTACTAAACTTGCATTTTTGCATTCTTGGCACACGTACCATTCATTTGCAATATGCACAAGTTAGGCTTGTCCAGTCCACAGAAACAACAAAGTTACAATTACCTTATGCACCTTACCAGGTAATACAAGTTACTAGTTAGTACAAAAACTAGTAAAAAGAGACTATTAATGCATAGAACTTTCAAAAAATGATGTAGTGGGAAACAGCAAACTGGTTTGGTTATGTAACTATACTGCGTACAGGGAAGATTTTCAAAAGTAAGAGTACAATCACTGTTACGAAGTAACTATTTCCCCTGAGGCCATATGAGTTTTCCGTACTCAAAAAATAGATTTTCATACGACCGAATAAAATTATTTGTAAAATACAATATCTTACCTTTGTATGATTTTATTTTATGTTGTACAGGATGGAAATGTCTTTTTATGAATTCGCGATAATTATGTTTTGCTGCACTATTGTATTAAAAACAAGTTCAATGTATGATTGGCAAGATTCAACTGAATTGCTTCCTCGTTTAGCTATTCATATCAGACACAACGACAGTTTTGGTGAGTCTTTTGTTTATACAATTTGTAACACAATTAACAAATGAAAATGATTAATAATTTGGAACAGTCTCGTGAGACAAAGTCTATTGAAAGTTCATACGCACGATTCCAATTAAAGCCAAACCTTCCAATAAAAAACCCCAAGAATCGTACGATGCATTACAATTACTATTTTTTTCCAAAAAAACAAATACTACGTATGTCGTTTGCATCGGGAGCAACGTTAATTAGTTTAGCTGTACTCCAAGCCACCACGTTTCCTATACTCTTCTTCGTATTGGGTTCCGCTCGTCATTAAATAAAAATGAGTGCAATGCGGACAATAATGTTTTGTGGAAAATGAAATCGTGCTATTAAATGCCATAACTTTTATAGCAATGCGGCTTCGATGGAAGCTCGTGTTGATGCATGGAATTTTAATAGAAGGAGGATTGCTGATCATGAATACTAACCAATTTTGCAGTTTAAGAGTATGTGATATACAGTACAAAACCATGCTGACTTGCACGAGTTCACGTTAACGCGTTTAACTTGACTCCTGACAGTTTCAAACCACATTATGTATTATTTTCGGGTTAATTTTGTAAGTCAGAATAGCCTCACCTCAACTAACGTGCGCACTTACATAGAACAAGTTGCAAATTATAGATACATATATGTGGCAAGCATTTGAACATAAGATATGTTACCACATATACCTTATAATGAGTAAATGAATTGACTTACAAGTCATCTTTCTGCATCTAAAAGGTTAGCTTGGTTCACAGAGAAAGATTGCCTGATAACAGTCTCTAGATTATCGGAAAAGTTTAAGTTTAAATGGGTATTCCTGTCTTTAACTACTTGATAAGCAAGTGGTAGAGCTAAATATATGGGATTTTTGCTATATATGCACACAAGCTTGATACCAAAATTTGGAACCATTTAAGATACTTTTATACTGTAATACTCTAATGTGAAATATGCGGCACAAATAAATGCTTAATCAACGCTAATTGCAAATCTGTTAGCAAGCTTACAACGTACTTTGTTTTCTTTCTAATGTGTAAACACGATGGGCGTAACTGACCACTACATAAATTCAATAAAAATTCGTCCAACAACCTGATATAGTCTTTGTGCTTTTCTCGGATGTTAGAAAACCTTGACAAAATGTGTTACTGCTCTAATGTTAGTAAATATTTTAATGAAATTCGTTCCGCCACAGTTGTCGCAATATCATTTAAAAAAGTGTTTCATAAGCCAACTGGTTTCTTTGCAGAAGCCGCCGGGTGGAATATTCTTTCTTCATCTACTTTACAAGATAATATCAGATATGTTCATGCTCTATAAAAAAAAATCGATATAATTATTTAATGACGTAAGTTGTAATTTGAACAAGAAACCTTACACTGGTCAAATCAGTTTAGGACACATGTATAACATTAGCCCGGTCATGACATTTTCTTATCCGCGTAAAATCTTAAATACCCTGTACGATTGCTCAAGCTCGTTAATGGCCATTGCACAAAAAAATGCAACTGGAAGGAGCTGGATTTTTAAGTACCTATTAATAAGCCCATAATTAATTTTGCATGCAACAAACTTATGATTCAGATTGCCTTACCCTTGATGGAAAATTATTTTCACTCACTTGTCACTAATAACTAATTATATATGACCTCTTGATGAATCTTTCTCGAGCAACGTTACCTACTCCAGAGAAATGCAACGTCTGACAACCGTCGTGGCCAACTGGCAAGTACTGATCATCCAATTGATGCTCACTCTATTAAGCAAATCATTCTAGGGGAGAGTTACTGCAGTAAGTGCTGCGAACCATGAAAAGTGCTTTTATTTCATAACAAAGCATCATGATAATATTTTGTCAGAAAAAAGATAGATAATATGAATATTGCATTGTAGTATTAATATGAGTTGGCACACTCCTTTTTTATGATTCGCATTATAAAGTTAAGTGAGGTGAGAGTGTCTGACGTTAGCAATGTGAATATGTATTCCTTATCTCCTTTCTGTCCCTTATCAAAAAATGTCATGTAATTAATTTACAAGATACTCAAACTACAACAATAACTGGAAATGTACGAATGTTGTATATTACACTATTATGGTCATTATATTCCAGGAATATCACACAAGATGAAAAGGAAATGAAAACATGACTGTCAAAAGTTTTGGCCCATGATTATGGCTTATAAATATGTATATAATTAACGTTAGCAAATTATCATCCATCCTCCTTCCCAATCTATCACGTAGGTATATACTTTCAACTGTTTTGTCATTCGCTGCCGATTTGATGATACGATGAGGTTTACAAGTAGCAGATTTACTTTAAATGGATTTAAATGGTAGTAACGGTACTACATTTACATGGATGGGTTAGTTTGAAATATGCACTGCTGATATGATTTCCAACGCAGAAATAGATAGATAGATACAAATATTTGTATATTACTACAGGCTGGTAGTTATGAGTGTGGGATGACTAGAAATCTAACTGATAGTACCTACCTACTCGTCAGTACAAACAAACGTCTTTGCTAGATAGAAGCAATGCACAGTTTAAAGTTAGAAAGGCTAAATAAAATATTAGCAGAATTTACTCTGTATTCATTCGAATTTTGTGTATAAATTGTATAAATACAAGAAATATAGTACAATGGATATTTGCCATAAAAAAGTGTAAAATTGGAGTGAAAAGAGGGACATGAGAATCATTTATAGATTTTTGCGTGTGGATTTTTGATGTTCTATGCATAAAACATCAATGAGTATGAGTGCATGTAATTTGTGATGAGGAATGATGAAAAAATTTAACTTGTGTTCCGGTGATGATGGACACAATTTCATTGTTATCTATCTATCCATCAATCTGACATGTTGCGGCTTGAATCAGATTTATCAGCATTACAAAACAATATCATCAAATTAAATTCAAACCGACTTGAACATTTGACGTTATTGCTAACGTTAGCAGAGTAACATTGATTAGTGGAAAAGTTTTGATTGTAGTTGAGTTGAATGTCGTAACAATGGAATGTAACATTTTATGGCCCTGAAAAAATGATCATAATAGCAAATGTAGGTGTATATTATTGACCACGCAAGGCTAAACTAAAATATGCGTAGATTTTGCGTTTTCATGCGTATCTTTCCTTTAATTAGAACAGGAACGGAAGTAAAATGCGTGTAAAATATTCTCTAAACTGCGCAAAATGTAATATTTCAAAGTTTTTAGATAAAAAAATAGTTATTGCTTAAGCTCCAATGAAGCAATCAAAAGTAGCTTTAGACTAATCAATCCAGTAATCAGTGTTATTTCGTCTCATTTAAATATAACTTTATGCCTGGTTTTCTAACCCGTTCTATTAATACGTTTGTCTACAAACTCTTGGAATTCCTCAACTTTGATTTATTATCACACGAAAAAGTGTGTCATGTACTCCATGTAATTCGATGTTGTTACAGTTGTCTTTCCATGATACATTGTAATTTATTGCAGCGGCAATATGCAAAACCTTGAACAAACGATATGACTTTGCCATACTGACATAAAGTAAATACAATTACTACATGAGCAAGGTTAAGTTTAACAAATTATCAGTTGTCATCACAGGTTAATTTGCAAAAAAACTGAAGGTTAACCGGGATCATTTTTCCAGCTACCACTTCATAACTTGTACGAAACATTGTAAATCAAAGAAATCAATTAATAAAAAATGATTGTCAATTTCAACCGAAACTTATTGCAGCTAACAAAGCAACGCGAAAGAGGAGGGCCAAGAAACTTATGAGATTAAAGGTTAAATTAATTGAATAAAAAATGTCATTAATGACAAATACGTCAGATATCAATTTCATCAAATCTTTTTCACCTACGTAAGACACGGTTTCAAAAACTTTTTATTGCTTTAATTATGCTTATTTTAATGTCTTTTTTACGACTTTTCATTTTCTGAGTAGGAGCGATATGCCACTGTCATTAGCTTTGATAGAGATTTTTAAAAAACGATGCAGTATTTAACAGCTCTGCCCTTTCTGGAAAACTTATCTTGGTTGCTCAACTTGCAAGAATTCCATTTTGTCATCGCGTCTTTTATGAGTGGTCATGCCATACATGCATACCTATGTACCTAACTAGGTATGTACATAGACATACACCTTATCATATCCGCAAGGATAAGATTCTACGAAGAAAAAATGTATGTCTAACTTAAAGTCTTACTCTGAACTCTTGCAAATAAGCTCCTTTGTCTTCACAACTTGAGACCACGCACTCATTAGTTGGCTGACTACATAGCTACTTACTTACCATGTTGAACTAGTTGAACGTGTAAACGATCGATTAATATGATTTATAGGACTGACTGCACTCCATTGAATGACCAAGTGATGTTCAATCACTTCTTTAACTAAACCAGCATTAAAAATGATATAAATGGGATATTAAGGCTATTCTCCTTTGAGATAAGAAAGTTTATTTATGAGTATCGGACTTTAGTCTTAAATGAGCTTATAAAATTACTGCAGACGTGTGATTGGGTATATAAATTGTAATCAACTTGCCGATCTCATCATCAACAGTTATTACTTGATGTCGTCATTGACCTCTGCCATAGTTTGTGTTATAGCTATAGAGTCGCGTCACTCTGTATCCTATTGCCAATGCCAAGGTCTTAAGAATCGTTTCACCAGACAGACAAAGGCAACTTTCTTTGACTTTGATTAAATTATACTCATTTTTTTATTTTACGGTTGAGTTTAAACACGGTATGTATTCAGAAGGTCATAACTGTTAAGTAATCTTTCATTATCGATGTACCTCCAACGAATTACATTTTAATATTATGTAAGTATGTCAGTATACGATTCTCGTTTTACGAAGGTGTTAATTTGTGGCCAAAATTGAATAAAAATACATTATATATTTAAGTAAATATACTTACCTTAAGATTATAAAACCAGGAATGTTTCCAAAATAATTTAAAATTTCACTATAAAACTTTATGAAATGCTACATCTTTATGTGTACAAATTTAAAAACACGTGAAAACGACAAAAAAAGGTCTTTGTCTTCTACTAGTTTACACTTTTTCCAAACAAATGGGAATGTTTGTAGACAGCAGGAGCAGTCTGTTTTTATAGTTTTAGTGGTTCACCTGTATTGCTGAAACACAAACGAGCTATTCTGCTGTTGCTATAATTATGTATGCTATCAACCTTAGTCAGTTCAATCACGCACATGGATGCTTAGATATTACTTATTATTAGATCTAATTAATATTAATATACAAGGTTCGTTTCTTTAGCTGGACATGATTTCTTTAAGCTAGATACGCACGCACATATCCTTGATTAGATAGAATGGAGTAAAAATATTAAAAATTTCATGTGCTACGGGTATATTTTTTTATAAATTGGGAAAACCTATGTTATCACAAGTGGATAAGAATGTTCGGATAGCACCCTCTACGAAATACTTAATATTTTTTTTAGCAATGATTGTTGACTGTCGTGAGTCCAATAAAAATTTGAAGCGTGTGTATAACCTTACGGAGTAATAACATTTTGTATCTTACCCATGTATCAACGAATGTACATCCTTTAAATGGGCACATAAACGGGATTTTAAATTAGAGATATTACAATAAATACATATAAATATTTTCATTTTATAGCCCGAAGCGCAAGCGTCTCTAAAATTGCCATACGTACGACGAAACGAACCGTTACTGCGAATTGCCTACATTAAAAAGTACCCCGGGCACAGTCATAGCCCAGAGTATTTTATGCTTAAAATATGTAGGCTCATAACAAAAATGATGTATGTATTTGTATTATTGATTAGTTCGTATATAACACCTACTACACATAGCTTTTTGCAGGCTTGCATAGTAATATTTTCGCAGATGCATCTGTAATATGTCCCTAATTCAATGCATGTAACATGAACTAATGAATGGTGTGTTTTTTAATTTTTGGTCATTGGTACTACAGGAAAATGACAGCTTTTTTTGGGCTACACACAAAATAACTTCTACTTAATTCCTGTGGGCTTTCGGTATAGTAAAATCCATTACAATCTGATAATGCATTTTCAATGGTGGCATTATGAGCTTTCTACGATTAGTTTTTATTACTTGCTCGTGGATGTACGATTTGATAATTTAGTTTTGAATATAATTTAAATCGAGTGCCTTTTTTCTAAAGATCGAACATGTTATATCTTATGTGTAATGCAATGAAGACAAGTGCTTGATATTTATAGGCATTAAGTACGGACGGATTTTTATGCCAAATGTCAAAAACTACGTCCTTTGTTTAAAAATTATATATATAAAACATATATTCAAATCATATTCATAAAATCAAATCATAACAACCTTTCATGAGAAATCGGCACTTCAATTTGTATGCCTCTCCAGCTTTCACATCTCAATCCATTGCATCAATATGTCAATTTAGCAATACATGTATTCAAGGACAGAATTAAAATCAGTGAAATGACGATTGACAAATCTTCTCAAAAATGCTTAATTTGGAGTATATATAATATAATCTTCATTATGATGTAATGATAACACATGTCACTAAAAATGTTATAATTTGAGTACAAACGGAATTATCACAAATCATATTAATTAATTTCAGCAAAAAGCACGGGAATTCATGTGAGTATTTTATAAGAGCTATAACATTCTTGTTTGATTTCTCTTGATATGAAATAAAAGTTTACACTGTGCTGTGCTCGCAACATGGAACATTCATTAAGCGAAATCTCAAAAATTATGTCGAAATCTTGCATGCCAGATTTATAAAATCCACAAACAGTAGTTGGACAAATGATATGCAATGCGATATGTATGTATGAAAGAGATTACTAGAGGTAGCGCTCAGCGCAGTTACAAGTTAAGACATTAAAATTTAGAAATTCTGTTCACCTTCACAGTTTTCTCATCAATTGTGTGATCATGATCAATCATTTATGATTTTCGCTTTCAACTCGTACAATACAATATTTTTCGGCTTGTATTCGAATCGTATTTTTCGGCTACTTAAACGCGCAAATTAAAAATGAAATGTTAGAAAGCTTAACTAATGATTTTTAAGATTGTGGGTGGTGCGTACGCACTACTTTCGTGAAACGTTGCAAGGTTCATGATCTCCACTGTCCATCTCTACTGAAATGTGACACGGAGCTTATATGTACGTCCAAATGGCCAAATCCATAACTTTTCTTTACAATTTGCATATATTAAAAGTGAAATTTCATTTGTCATGCCCAGATGATTAACAGATCTCATGATAAAAGGAAATGCTGAAATCACATTGAGAAAAGTGTCAAAGTGTGATTTTGCATGTGCAATGAACTGACTTTAATGTGATGGTATGAACCTTGCCTGAAATCGAAATGAATACTAAACTCAAATGAGACATTAACTTATGAACTACCTAGTTGCTTGTAGTTGTAGTATTCCTCACTATACATATTTATATATTCCTTCCTTACTATAATGATGAAAGAGGTCAGTAGTGTGATCAGTGATCATGTTATATGTAATAATGTCAACTCACGTTAGAGTAGGTTAGTTATCAATTGATTGCTCCACAATGTACACACACAGAGATGACAGATTCAAAAAAATCAATCATGACGTTGCGATGTTGTGTGATTTGTGTTAAAATAAAATACATGTATATACATAAGATATTAAATCGTTTACCGTAAGCCCTTTAGTTTGTTGAATGATCTTTTCTAGGCATTTATTACGGTTTTGTTTTGATTCTACATATTTGAATCTGGAAATCAAACGAAAACGGGATCATAGTTATAAACTGACAACAGCTTTTTCCACATTGGTTTTGCAAGTAGTACCGAGAGCTAGCATTGAAGCTTAAGTGATCTTTTAAACTGAATTATGTTCCGCTGGGATGTTCGATCGAACGAAGCACCTAAATTCATAAACACAGAAAATCATGCAATAATATTTTGTTCAGTTTAAAAAATCAAGTTAATCCAACTAGTTTAATAATATATGATGGTTTATGTGAAGTTGTTGAACGGAATGATTTGTTTTGTTCTATCCATATTAAAATGTTTTTAAAATACACCTTTGTACCGATCTATTATTTATTTACATGCTGATACATAAATATGTCTGTATTACCAGACATAATATTTAGACGATGCGTTGCGCACTTCAATTAACTGTGTGATAAAATGGTGTTGCCAGTATTTTATTTTTTGATTTTATACTTAATGCATAATAGCTATAATTTAGATATTTTTATGCATAGATTCTAATTCTATTCTAATATTAGCTGCAAAGGTAAAAAGTAACTTACTAATAATTCATTCATTGAAATTTAAATCACGTTTCAGTCGAAATAAGCATGTAAAATGTGGAAAAACACTAGAGCTGTAGAGACACAAGTCGTTCCCTGATAAAAACCATTTTAGAATCTGTACCTTTCAATTAAGGTTTATTTATGGTAAAGAATTTACGATATTGAAGGACATTTTTTTGAAAAATATAAAATTTTAATCTGTCAACGTTTCGGTCTCATCTGTAGACCATCATCAGGACAAGAAATAA
>JAQFZH010002072.1:0-18054 GCA_034695485.1 Entomobrya nivalis
GCATGGCTGAAATTATTCATTGATTTTATCAAAAGTTTCACAAATTCGCAAATTAAAAGTAATTAAATTTACTATGTATTTTATGCACACGTAAAAGTATGTCAGTTTGGTTTTATATGGCACTGGTTTAAAATGGATATTTTGAGACTGGTATACATTTTACTTACATATAGCTTGTGTAGTAATAGTAGAGTGCGTGCTGAACAAAGCTAATAAAACGGTGATTTAATTTATTTCAGCGCTGACAGCAATTTCTTGTTTCTGCTTAGCTTATAATAGGCAGCTACTTGACTCGTATTTTAAACAAATTGGCGACAGGAAAATGGCACTTGTCACATGCCCTTTTATATTAACTACGTATATATGTATCACATTAAATTTGTTTAGCCTTAGCCATTTCCGCGAAGCATTAATTTAATATAATGGCTCATCACATCATCAGTCTGTATAGAGTGATAGGGATAAACACAATTTGAGTTGCCTACTATGTAACTTTCACCAGAGTTGTCCTAATAAAAACTCATCAAAACAACAAGCAAGCAGTCAGACAGGCATCGACATTTTCAAGCCTCGAGTGACAAGCGGACAAAAAATATGACAAACAACGTGGCATGTGGCATGCCCATAAATGTCATAAAAAATTGGGCATGCAACTTTTCGAAAATGACCTTAAAGCTTCAGAACAAACTAGCGCGTCTTCTACGTCGACTGCAGTGGTGGGTGAGTAAGTATGACGTATACTCATACAACAAATATAGCCTATTTTAGTGTCCGTTGTTTTGTTTAAGTATTTTTCCGTCGTCTCTAATCATTGAGAATCATGTAGTATACGTCATTTGTGTGAGCCTCTGTAGAAACTTACCTTTTTGTGTTTACATAATGATTTCTTACATTAGCGTCATTTTCTTTACGTGAGTCGAGTCGTCGGGTGCACACGCTTCGTAATAGGAATAGCTTTGCATTTTTGCCTCATGCAATTTTTTCCTCTTCACTTTTAGTGTCAGTTAAGATGAAAAGAAAAAGTTGCAGTGCACTATAAAATGGTTCACGCTTATAGTTCTTTTCGTAAAATGAGAACGTGTCTTTCAAGAAAAATTACTGTTACCAATTACACATTATACACTTTGTATATGGAATGCATAAGAGCCTGATTACATTGAGTTTTTGAGTTCATGCTTTCACTTTCCTCTTTCAAGTTTATTTTAAGTCAATAAATACAAATAAAGTTGAATACTTAGTACTGCTCTTGGAACGTGCAACTTTGTAATAATTAGAAACTTTACTTTCAAGTAATGTGACATGCTACGAGTGTAAGTCATATGCATTATATGAATTAACATTCGGCCTTTTTCAGTCTGTTTATGTTTCATAGTTCCACAAGCATGACTTCATTTAATAAGCTCAGTTACAGGCCTTCTCTTAGAAAATCAAAAGTACTTTAACTTTAACATTAAAGAGAAAATTACAGTGAAACTAGTTCTCCCAATAATAATAATAATTATGTCAGTTGTAAAATATTTCGGTAAATATGCAATTATTGAATTTTACCGAATCAACTCTTTAGTCGCCAGTTTATCATCAAACGTATTCGAAATTCAATGGACGTCATTTAGTCAGTCAAGAGAAATGAGAAAAAAATCTAATTAAAATACTTCTCTCGCAAGTTGTCATCTGCTGTCTGCACGTAATATAGGCCATCGAATTACATAAAGCCCGGTAATTTTTGCAATCATACCGACAAAAGTAATCCACATTTGATTTCTTTTTATGTTCCTATGTATTTGTATAATATGACGTAACCCTCTATATTGAATATACTATTAATATACGTGCATGCCTGTAAGTTTTGGATTAAAAATATTGACAAAAAAATGAAAGCGCCTGATACCTCACAGGTTTGCCTGACTACTCTACTTACACGTGCTAAAAACGTAAAGCTATATTTATTTTCTGGGTTGGCTTCACAATTTTTTCCACATGACCTATAAGAAGCATTTTGTAGATTGTTAGAATGTCATTAATTTCACCTGTGTGCTATCGCTATGTGTTAATAACCTTTTTTTATTATTGACACAATGCATCTTCTCTTCAGCTAGCAGAAGTTGTAAGGAAACCTCACTATTTCCAGTCAAGTTAGATAACATTTTATGATGGTTGTTGGAAAATTGCTTTCTTTTATCGGTCATCATCACTACACGTCCAAACCTTGACTTGCTCTATTGTTCATAGCAGAAAAAAAAGTAGGAGAAAATTCCCTCTACCCTTCCGTGTGTCCACCGTGTACATTTTATATTTCAACACATCGCAAATGGAAATATGTGTAAAGCCCTTGTTTTTTTATATTCAAGTGATTGGGCGTGTTTCACGAAATCAAATGGCTTTTATTTTATTTCTTCTCAGCTCAACTCTCTCTAAACGAAAAAAGCTTTGTAACATAAATCGACTCATGAGTCATCGAGTACAATTTAATGTTCATTTGTACAAATTCCTCCATCCATCGCATCGCCAATCGCCGTCGTCATCCTCATCATGAACAACCAGAGCAGAGCAGCCAAATCAGCAGGCCATGTATTTTTGGCATACAAGGCGAAATCCATAAATGTCAAATTTACAGGAAATAATTTCTCTTGCTCTTTTTTTCCTCCTGACCTCTTCTGTTCTCTCGTAGTGACTGACTGGACTAGTATAGTGTAATGGATGCTATGTAGATTTCAACATTAAAAGCATTTTTTGTTGGTGGAAAAAAGAAGGATTTTTCTATTCATTCATTGGCATTTATCAAGAATTATTATTACGCATTCACTCAAAGCATTGCGGTTTGCTCTAAATCGAATTCTGTTAACGTGTAACATTTTATAAAAAAATATTATGGATTGTTATACAACACGAGTGCTTATTTGTACAAATTTACAGAAAATGTGTACAATAGTCAACTTTATTATTTGAAATACAAAAATAATCTATTTTAGAGAAAACTTCACACACAAGTCACAATACAAAATGCAATCCAAAAGGCAAAAGTACATGATATGAATGAGCATTTCAGTGAAACATTTCAGTCAGCTCATTCAACATTTTGGATTCGTTTCTTTTTCCTTCGTATAAAACATCAATCTTTTGCACACACTCAAGACATTGTACAATGCAAAAGAATAATTTGCTTTTACTTTCTCGCAAAACGAAACCAATAACTAAGTTCACTCTCATTCTCTCCGTGTTCAAGTCTCTCAACTCAATGTAGTCAAGTCAGAAGAAGCGGTTGGTCTGATGACTTTACTTTTTCTCTATTGGTTGGGTTGGGTTTGGGTGGTATGCATGGTGGTAGCAGCGGTGGATGAAGTAGATTAGTAGATGTTATTTTATTACTAGCCTCACTTCTCCTCTCCCGTTCTTTTCCTAGCACGTCTGCCACCACCACCACCCACCAAATCAAAAGGAAGCTTATTGAGAGGAAGACTACATTTACAAATACATACCACAAAAACTTGCCCAGTTCACTAGATACAAAATTGCACACGAAACAATACAATAATAAAATTAATGTAACATTTTGTGTGTGTTCTATTTTGTTTGGTTCACTGCTCAATCATCCAATTGTATAACAAATGCTACAAAAAAAAAACTTTTGATATTATGAATACATTACAAATCCATTTGTAAACATCAAAATCTGGTTTTTTGCATATTTCACTTTAGCCTCTCTTCTTCGCATGACTATGGCTTCCCCTTTTTCCACTCCCTCTGATTTACTTGCATTTATACTACCATGCCCATCACCAGACCAGACCAGAGAAAGCATTAAAAAACAAGTGTAGCATTCAGATGGCATATTATTACTAGTGGATGGCGGTAGTAAACCATAAAGCCATAATGAGTGCATCACTGCTCCTTCCTCCACTATTTGCATTGATTCTTTTTTCTTTCCTCTTCCACAATTTCTAATAATAACAAATGGAAATAATAATAATAAATGAAGGACTATGAATGAATGAATAATATAATGAAAATTGGAGTCTCCATATCTAACCATTTATCTCCGTCGTGTGTTCTTACGAGAGAATGAGTGCACTGTTATAATGGAAGAATAGAGCGATTGTCAAATCAAGTCGACTCGACGTCGAGTGGCCTGGCCGTAGTAGACAGTGCAGTGTAGGTGTAGGGTGTTAGTCAAGAGAAAATAGTATATTTTTTATCTGCATCAAATGCCTGCCTGCTCTTCCTCTCAGGTTTGATGTTATTTGTCCTCGTCTTCTCTTCTTCATTTCGTTTTGGGTTCGGTTTTGGTATTAAGCCTTTTTTGCAATGAATAGATACACAAATACCTCTTTAGCTTCCTTGCTCCTTTTTTATTCTTTCTGTCCTTTTAAATCCGGTTTATCATTTTCCGGAAGACACATTTGTCCATCCGTTTGCTGTAAAAAAAACCTTTTTATTCATAGACGGCCCAAGTAAAGTTTTTATAGTTAGTACTAATACTCCTTTCTATTATGATTGTTGTTCTCTACTCGTCTGCGTCCGCCTTTTGGTCCCCAGTCCCACAAGAGTATTAGAGTTTAAAGCAGTGCTTTAGGCAAGAGATAACAGTAGTTCTACTGCTGCTGCCGTGGCCCAACAAACCTTGTTATATCCACCTGTCGACATTACTCCCATAGGCAATAAATCACCCAAGAAATTAATGTAATGGACCTGGAAATCCTTAAGTGCACGACACGAAGAAGAACTGCTGCCGCTACTGGTCTGGTCGAGTGAGACGATAGACGATAGGTCGAGTGAATCCCCAAAAAATTTATCACTGGGAAAGAGGAAACAGTTTTCCACCACTTCCTATGCTGCCTGCAAGCATGATTACATTACATTACATTTCCCATTTCCCTAGGAAAAAGATACGAGAGATGAGTCATTGAACAGAGTTCACATGCTCAAGAGTGAGCATTGTGCTGTGTTACTACCACCAATACTGCAATGGGCCTTGTAGCAGGTGTGAGAGCTGCTGATATTTGAACTAAAATGTGAGAGAGAAAGAGAGAAATATCTTGCAGCTCAGCAGTCAGCACCCTTTTGTTTGTTATCACCATTCTCATCATCACCTTCACCCGTTCACCCCCACCTGCAAGAATTTATTTTATCTTCTCATGACGCTTGATGAACACAATAGAAGGTAAAGGAAGTGAAAGCAGGGCACCAAAAAAATGATAATACTAATCATCATGCTTCCAGCTGCGGATAAAGTAAATATTTAACGTAGAGGGAAGTATGAAATAAATAGACAAATAGTGGCATTTTCGGACCACGTGATTATGTACTAGAAATCCGCAATAAAGCAAACTATTTTTTGGAGGGCTGCCAGAGAACAGAATTTGCGAAAATATTGCATTTGCAGAAATTTTTATCCAGTAATATATTTTACGCATGTTCAATAATACAGTGAACGACAGGTATGGTCACTGTTGCTTACTCACATAGACTCACATACGAGGTTTGGTTATATACAACTCACAACCATTAATTTGATCTACGAATTCCAAATATGAGGAAAACGTGGAGAAATGTTGCAACATATCTGATGCTAGGCATACAAGCAACATTTGAGATAACACAACATTATCAATTCTGATAAGCCCAACAATGAAATCCTTACTATTGATTTAGATTGTGTTGGAAATATAAGAAATCTGTGAGTATATTTGAGATTCTGAAAGTTTCATGCCATATTTTCTAATTTGCCAGTTTGGTAATTCCGTAACAATAAAATTGGTTTGATGCCATGAATTTATTCCAGAAAAGGAGCGCCAAGTAAAATGCACTGCATGAGCGCAACGGTAAGGATGCATATATTGACTTGGAGAAATGCTTCTAAAACTTAACTATTTTTGGAAGAAAGCCATGTTGTCTGTAAATTGCGTCTTTTGTCTTAATACTAAAAATACAAAAAGCTTGAGCAAGGTTGTGTCTAAAGGCTGTTTTGGTTAATATGTGTAAAGTGGGACCAATCACAATGCTTTCTACTTGACCATATATTCTTGATTAGCTTTATCTTAACTAATTTCCTTTAAGGAAAATTTTTGAGCAAAAACTAGAGAGCAGTCTAACCATTTTGGCAAAATAAGGGTAAAAGAGCCAAAAGCAATATATCTTTTTTTGTGTCCCATATGCATGCTTTTGTCTTTGCAATGCAAATATTTACTTTTTACTAAGCCATTTATCACATTCTATCAACTTTAGTGTAAATAATGTGACAAGTTGCTGCATCACCGTTGCAGCCGCCTGCTCCTAAATGACAAGGGTTAAAAGCATTCGAAACCCCAGCCAAAGATGTCTGAGGATATGTGGAAAGCGATAAAATACTGAAAGTAAAGAGAGGTCACAATATACACATATCTTGTCACTTTCCTGGCTCGAAACATTATTGAGTAAAATATGTCGAGGTAAAAAAAGCATTCAATGCGCAACCGAAATTTAAAAATTCAAAGCCACTGTTGCTTTTAAGGTAATATAGACGTTAATCTAGTCAAGCAAATGGGAATTTAACCACATACATATTTTTCCCTGCTCACTCCGTCTCGATTTGCCCAATAAAGCATTTATAGGATTAAAACAATTTTTTTAGAAACACAAATGGACAAAATAGAAATCGTATTATAAAATAAATGCAAACATTTTGACTACATTTTGTACAATGTGAACCAACAGCAATAATAGCTAACGACATGTTTTATGTATTTCCATTCAAGTTTTAAGCCGTTTTTCCTAAAAAAACTACGAGAAATGGTAAATGGTACTCATGGCTACTTGGCTGTGCGGTTTTCAGTTAGCCCGACCGACGACGACGACGGTTGGTATGTGAGTCTGAATCTTGCAAGCGACATTGCATAATTTAGATACAAATGTTTTTTGAATGTAAGTGCATTGGTACAAAATGTATGTATGTCTATTTGGCATTTCAAATCGGACGGTGGTTGGTTTTTTTCGCCAACGTAAGCAAAGTAGCAAAGAAAGCAGAAACGCAACGGATAAATTTTTGGAAATGAATTATTTATCAAAAGCTAAAGCAGGAATTAGAGATTCGTTGAAGTCTAGTCATATGGCAAGCAAATATGTGCAAGCGTATTTATATTAGTTATTTCTTGGGTTCTTACAATGTTCTTCTACATTCTTGTTCATTTATTATTATCCCTCGTGTCCTTGTACTTTCCTATATACAAATACCACACAAACTACACGTAGTAGTTGGAGAGGAAACATGTGTCGCTACGAAAAATTATGCCGGGAACGTGTGCTCATAGTGCTGCGGGTACAACACAGGGAAAAGGACAAAACTTCCTCATCCCACTACATTTTCATTATTTTATTATTATGATTACATGTATTTTATCCATTCATTTTTCGGTTTTCTGGATAACATAATATTTAATGCGATATGTAAAGACTTTTTTTCAAATGCTAAGTTTCTCCTTTTTTGAAGTTCGCAATGCAAAATACAAAATATGGATTAAATTGAGAAAGAAAGTGAGTTTGGAAACGGAAATACATGATTCTATAAACATTATAAACTTAAATCTTAATGTACTGTATACATTATTTAAATACAATCGCAGAAGCAGTTGATATATTAGGAAAGAAAAAGTCAAAGCTGAAAGTATTTCACTGATTTTAATTTTGCATAGGATATGTCATGTTGAATACCCAAGAATAGATCGTCAAAACAAAATTGAATATTAGATAAGATGTCGTCGTCACAAATTGATATTTACTTTAAGTAAGCTATAAAATATAGTAATACACATTGGCATGACGTGTGATGTGACGTGATTGATTGATTGTGTGATGACTTGCGGTATGGTTTAGTTTACTAAAAAATATACGTATGCGATATACCATTGTAAGCAAGGACAAAACATTGACTAATATCCAATGTCAGCTTGTCAATCAAACTCAATTATGCTTTTTTCGTTGTAGTACGACGAAATAAATTTCAGTCTAAAATTTAATCAAGATTCTAATATATGTATGCATAAATTATGTATTTGTAGAGTTGAAAGTAATAAATATTATTCGGGTGTATGAAGTGAGTTATATGTGTATATGACTCTTGTTGTTAAATAGAGAAATTATGTTTTATTTCTCTCCAGGAAATGAAAATGTGTTGTTGACAGTCAAATCGAATCGCAGTAGCCATTATTCAACAACTCCTTTACTATAATTTCTCCCATCTACCATTTATAATATATTATAATAGTAAGTGAGCCTCTTTTATGTTACGCGCAAAAAATATCATGTTTTTATGAACCTATCATTATTATGCATATAAAGTGCAATTATTATGTATATCGATTTTCTATACTTTTTCCTCGTTTCGTTTTCTCATGTCTCTCCTGATATGATATGTTTACAATAATAATCCTTCTTCGGAGGAAAAAATGATGTATCGCCCTTCGCCTCCACCGTAACATGAGACGACGTGTCATATACGAAAACTATAAAGCTTTCCATTGAGCTTTGTTGAGAAAACCTGACGGAAGAATGAGAAATGTTTTGTTTGGTACACACATATATTCATATACACATGTTAGAAATGTGTAGGTATGCGTGTCTAAAAAGTGTGAATAGACTTGATAAAAAATTAAGCATTTTTCTCTCTCTTGCCTGCCTGCCTGCAAGTCAAGAGGGGAACAAGTCAGAATGGCAGTAAGGTAGCTCGAGGAGAAAAACACCAAAAAAAATAAGTTTTCTCACTCAAGTCAAGTCACAAGGTATAACCCAATCTACTTGCTATAGAGCAAAGGGTGCTTCTATAGTGTTAGTAGTGGGTGCTTTTTCATTTGACCAATAATAATGCCCGATCACTCTTTTTTTTCAATGTGTTCTCATGTGACTAACAAGAAAAATGGTGGGCATAATTTATTCCTTATTTTTTGTACCCAACCAAGTAGTTCTTCTCGCTCAAAATCCTTTTCCAGTAATTTTCTCATAGAAAACTACACGAGACGAGGACTGATTGCTTTTCTTTGATAGTCTCCTCAGTGCACATTGTCATCATTGCATTAGTAAAGTAGTAGTAGAGGTAGTGCTCCATAATACCATCAAAAATAGTATATTGGTTTGGTAGTTTTGTGCTATGGGGCAGCTTGAAATGAAAATGACTTAAGGAGAGTTCTTGCTGTTTTCCCAAAAATTCTTTTTGCTTTTGTGATGGGAAATAGTGTAATGGGTGGCAGTACAGTGGTGGCTTGGCCTGGTGAAACTTTTTTTTAGACAGATAGCGAGTTTTTCACTAAACATCAGACAGGAGCAATGAGAAACGCTTTTTCTTTCCTTAAGAAAAAGGGTTTACGTGTTTACTTCTATGTACATAATAACACGTACAATATATACTCAATATATATGTATTGGAAAAAAGGAAATGTGTCCTTTACTTAAGTAATAGGAGCATCCATCCAGCCCAAAATCTGAAGTAGACCCCAGTCAGTACCAGTTACCATCCAAAAAAAATGCCAAGAGCTCTAAAAACCGTATGCATAGCTGTCAGCTTTGGTCACATTCATTTATTCCGAAGAAAGAGAAAGGCTAAGAAAATCCTTTGCAAGGAGGAAACACAATGCGAAAAGATAGACGCGCAGTTCATGGCGATAATCTTGATCACGTTGCTCTGATCTTTAAAAAAAGAAAGGAGTATGTCATGTGATAAGTGTATAGTAGATGGGATGATCGACCTTTGATCCTCAGACCACTTTTTTCTGCTGAAATGAAAAGCGTATTCATATTTTTTACATGGGTACATAAATATGTACATACGTACGTAACGTATAAGGTTGGTCACATGTGGTCAAAATGACATTTTCTTCAAATTCCTGGAACTGAAGTGCAATTCGCTATTATTTTGCAAAGTGTATTGAACTCTGGAAATGTTTTATGGAAACTTTCGCAAAATTAGTCATGAAATTCGACCAATCCGGAAGTGAACAGCTTTCATTTATCTGCTAAATTACATCTTTTTTTCCAATAAGGCAGTCCATTTTTACATTTAATTGACTCAATTAAAATGCTTTCCCCAATTTATCCAGGTTATTTTTTTGCATCTGTCCTGTCCATTTCCTCAATTTTATTTGACATACTTAAACCTGTCTGGTAACAGTCATCATCCCATCCATCACTAGTCAATAATATCACAGTATAGCACGAAAAAGTGTACCAAGAGCTTTCTCTTAAAAAATCACAGTCAGTATGCTTTGATGTAAGGCTTGGCGTGATCGAATCCATTAACAGGACACATTTTTGCAGACATTTTCAAATCCAATCAATCGATACCCGATAATCTACGCCATTCGCTCTTTCTCTTTGGTTTCACAAGCCAATTTGTTTATACTACTCAAGCTTATTGACTTCAGGAAGGAAGAAGGAACCGCAGGTGGAAATCATGTGAATATTTTATTTTTAGTCTACAAAGCCAAGAAAATCAAATAGCATCATCATCGCAAAAATAGCGATGCTTTCAAGAAATCCGACGTAGTTTCCTCATGTGCGAAAGTGACTGAGTATTAGTATGATTGTGGTTAGCATAGCAAGCATGGAAAAATGTAGAAAAAAAATGCAGAAAAACTATGAAGCTTCAACTTCCACCGCCACCACCTGAGCAATGACACGCACAACCCATTTATAGATATATATTCATAAAGACTACAGCACGTAACTTGAGTGCAGAATGAATGTATACCAAACTAGAAAATTACACTGTGTTGAATATGTATATTATGCTACACAAGTCATTTGTAACTTTACTTTTCTTGTTTTTTCACTATATTCTCCATTTGCGTGTTCAGAAAATCTAAAAGTAAAGTGTTGTACTTTTTTATAAGTTAAATCATTGCATTATTTGCAAGCAATAATAGTGCTTTCACTCGTTTCAGCCGATCAACGCAATATGGGCCACACGTTTTTCCAAAAAAAAAAAATTGTTTACGCTCTTCCGAAAGAATGTGATGGCTGCTTGCTGGGATTTAGATTTATAACTTTACTAATGCATGTGAAATTGCTACGAGTACAAAAAAAATTAGAGTTATGATTATGAAAAATGGGGAATGTACTAAAAAGCAATAACTCTTTTATTCCATAAAAAATAACACATCGAAAGAATCAAAAAAATCTTGCGCACTTAAAATATGGTCGTTGTGTTGAAAGTTGGAATGGGCATTTTTATGAACAGAATTTTAATTACAGATCATCTTTCGACCTCCAACCTTACTTCCCATGTGGTTGGATTATTACACAAAGAGTAATCGTAGACGGTCGTAACGTAACAGTAATGTTGTAAGCGGAGAGTATACTGTGCTGTTACATATTTACACGGTATTTTACATGCAAAAGCGTATTCGTAAAATATTTGGGTTAGGTATCCGGCGGTGAAAAAACGGAGAAAATGGGAATGTCATAAAGGCTATCATTTCGACGTTTTATTACCATAATTGTTCTAATATTACGGCTATTTTTAGCATTGTTTTTTTGCAGGAAAAAAATTAATAAAAATGAAAGGTTACGAAAACATTAACCTGCAGCGTACTCTTTGTTTACTGGATTTGCTGTTTCTTTTTGCATGTAATGAACCACATAGCGAACTATATTGTTTTACTGCTATTTGTACTTTCCTTGAACTTTTATAATAGAAGTGCTAAATCTGATCGATTTTTGGTTTAAAATGATTAAAATCTGTGAGTTATGTATATTTAATGTATATGGGTAATTTTGTTTTATGTTGTAAGCATTGGTAATTTTGTAAACTAAAAAATCAACAAATTGTAAAACGAAAACCTTACATGCCGATATTTGTTTCGAAATAGAGATATGAGTTCCTTGGAATAATCAAGTAAATCGCTGAATCTACTACAAACTGGAATCAAATACTTCAATGTTATGTCGGTAGCGGTTATCACTTCACCGTTCTATAGTTTGAGTTTGCACACTAGATAATTCATTTAATAGACAAATCTAAGATGATTAGTCCTTTTATACTATTATTATAATAGAAGAAAATCTCGAAGCGTGCGAAGATAATTCTTTTATGGAATAATATTTTAATCGCCAGAAAATATTACACTTTAACTGTAAAAAAAATGCATACAATTAAAATAGCAAAATAACAAATTAAGACAAAAAAAACGTCTCTGTTGCCTTAAAATGTTTTCTCTATAATCTCACTTTACCACACACGTGCAAAAGGGGATAAACCCACTTTATTCCAAAAGCTTTAATACAATTCTTCATTGATGACGATGACAGTCAGTCTAGCAGACAGACAAGTTCATCTTTTCATCTAACTGTCCCAGTTTGGATGACGTGAGTAGAAGATTGCAACACCGATCGAACGAGATATAGAATTTATGAAAATGACTTATGTTGGGTTCGATATATAGTTGCAGTTCCATGAACACGTGTACAATATAAGACAACCTGAATAAAGCATGAGTTAAATCGTAGCAACAGTGAAAATCTACTTAGTTAAAAGGCTAACACAGTCCAGCTTATTACTTTATGTCTTATTTTGGATCTTGGACTTGCTTGATTTCCCTAATGCAGAGTTAGCTAGTTTCTGCACCAGTCATCCTAGGAATTGCTGGGCAATGGACAGAAATACACTTCTTCCCCGCAAAATTAGGAGACAAGCTGAACCAAACTCAAGCTCATAATAGCTTCGCTTCTAAGAATATAGCTTACGTAAACAAACGCTTTATATTCCGCTTCAGGTGATACGCGTATGAGGGAACCAATTTTGGTTCCGGGTATTCCAAGTTCATACGGAGAGAAAATATATAAAAAGGAAGAAGCATACCGTCATCACCACCAACGTTTTACACACTTTCACTCGTTTGCTTTCTTCGGAAAAACCAATTCAAGCAACATATTTATTAGCTGGGTACTATCTTTTTCCGGGCATTCCACTTCCGTTTCGCTGTTGGACTCGATTGTTCTGTCGTTTTATGAATGCGGAAAATGCTGAAAATGCATTAATGTCTAATGTGGCTTGCACTTACATATCTAATTTATTTTTCCAATAAAAAACGGTCATTCGGTTAGGCTTGCCATAGATTATGGGTGAATAAGATAGGAAGTCACACTAGTCCTAGTTTTATTTTATTTGTCTACCTTTTATATTCAGACTGGGTATAGAAAAGTTATTCAGAGCAGTAAACTTTTGAGGGTGATGATATGACCATATATTTTTATTAGCATGATTTGTCAACAAAGCCATGTTTATGTTCCTGCTACACAATGTAAATGAAATGGAATATCTTAACCAATCAAGCCAAGCCACCAAATACTACAGCAAGTCTGCTAATAGAGAAATAGATCTTGAAACATCAACATATGCTTTACATAAAATATTCAATGTGCGAAAAAACCATCTCAATGCTCTAGATTCCATGAATATAAATTGGTAACATGGTTTGTTTTCGTGGTCGACAATGTCATTTATTGTCACCCGATTCTACATATTGCGTGGTTGCTGGTCATCAAGAGCAAAGAAACATACTGAGAATATCATCGATAGAAAAAACAGAAATTCGGAATTCCGGGTTGGGTTACATTTCTTCTTTATCTCTTTTTCGGTTTGTTTGCTCATGGAAATGATATTGACAGTTGGATTCTTATCTGAGTCATTTTGTAGCAAAAAAAAGATATCATCAAAACTTTTCAGAATATTGTATGAATTTGAAAACAATTCCAATAAGATGTCATATTGTTCAATAGAACACGCAAAAAGATACGCATGTTATGTGGAAATATAGTAGTCTCGAGCCTTATTTTCATTGAATTAAGTTAATCATGATGATACTGCAATGTTGAATGTATTTTTAGAAAATAAATTACAAAAATTCCTAAAATACTAAAATAGACAGGTTTGATTGAAATAATTTAGTTTTCCACCGAACAAGCAAAAACCCAAAATCCCACTTCAAATCACCAGCGTACAAAACTTGTAAAAAGTTTTTGATTTCTTCATGCGTATTTTAAGAGGATTACGAATCTATTTTATTTTAGTATCATATTCGTTAAAATGCAATTCTAAAACAATTAGTAAAATTCCTACTTGTATTCTGTAGATACAAGAGTTTATAAATCGTTCCTTCATTCTCCGTCCTCCTCTCCTCGGGAGTGATGGTATAATGCGAAGTTGTATGAATCACCGTTGATTTACAAAGTACCTGGAATATACAATAGGTATATAGACAATTTTTGGTAGATATTAAACTTAAATGAGTCATTTTACATGAAGTTAAACGCGTAAAATCTCTCTAAGTTTCTTGACTCAATTGTTGTGGCTTACCTTAATTTGGTTCTCTCAAAAAACGTATCTTGACATGACATTACACACTCATTCATTAGTTTACTTTCTAAGGTTTGTGTATTCTCTACGAAGTTAATACCCGCCAGTAATAAGAACTACGATGATTTCGAATTTATGTCTTGACAAGGCAAAGAAAGGAAGTTGTAGTATAAAGTATAGCATGCACATAGTACACGTTTCACAAATGTCAAAAATTGGCATTTTCTTCTTTCTTGTTCAATCTCTTGTTGTAATAATGCACATTTTATTATCGTGTTCGTCGGAAAATACCCATCCACTTCAAAACTGACTACTACCACACAATACTTACATAAGCCATTGTTCTCTCTGTTACATAAGCTCATAGCTCCTTGGTTCCGTTCCGTGCAATTTGACTGGCTCTACTTTCCATTCACAACCAAAAAATCGACAAAACGTCGTGAGTACCGAGAGTGAACCATGTTACTTCGCTGCTACTCTGATGATTGTGATGATGAACAAGATAATAATTTGGGGCAATGTGAGAAGAACTAAAAAAAGCAATAACACCATTCCACCGGTTTTCAATGCAAAAGGCAATGTACATGACACTAATTTATTTTTCCTCACTCCTATCTATAAAAGCATTGTTGTGTCTTTATGAAAGGAAATGCTTTTATTTTGCACGAAAATTTACTAGGAGCCTGGCTGCGATACGACCCTGTTCTGTTTTCCGCTAACAATTCATAGTAGTCACTTGCGTAGCACATCAACTGGAATGAGATATGGAGCCTGGAGACTTGAGACCTATAAAATTAAACATATTCAGTTATCAAATACAAACTATATAAATAATATATGTATGTCATGCCATATATACTTGAATGGGATGATTCATATGTGTAAGATGATGGTGAGTTGAGCAACCCAAGGACTTATACCATTCTAAACGCTGAGCAATACACAATGGCTGTGATCTGAGATGTAATTTATGAATTGCTTTAAATAATTGAGCGCGACCTGAAATAATGGGAAGGAAAATAATCATAATTATGGCATAAGGTTTCAGAGTAAAATTGCTTACTTTAAATCAAAGGGCTGAGAAACTATAAACGAAGTATTTTAGAGGAAATGAAAAGCAGCTATATAAATGGGGTGTAGACACTAAAAAGTTTTACAGAAACTTTTAAAAAGCAAAGTAGTAAGCCTATCAAATCAACAGTGCAATGCCCACTGAAAAAGTCCAATTAAGCTAGAAATAGTAATTAATGTGAAGAAGAAGCGTCAATCTTGATACAAGAAGTGCATATTTTGTAATTATCACTTCACTCGAAAATAATGCTGTTAGTGAAATATGACAAGTTAGCTCATTTGTAATAATTGTCATTGAAATAGTGAAGAGATGAGCTATATATGTAGGGTAGGTGCTCAACAGTTCAAATAGCTCAAGTGACATGTAGAATTCATGAAAATAGGAAGATAAGTTGAATTCTCTCTCCACCCATCATTTTTCACTTTCACTACAACCCTTCATCCTTCCTTACTTACCTTTATATCTGTCAGCAATTTTTTTTTGAGAAATTATAATTCTGGTGCTGTAGCGGTAACCCTTGCTCATTAAATATTCCCTTTCTTGTGGCTTCACATTTGTCAGTTTTCACAGGAAAAAAGGGAAAGGAAAAAAATTACGACATAACATGCATAATAATACTCTCATCCATACCGTGCGTGTTCAATATTGTCCCATTGCTCTTTTTACTGCTATATATAAATTCCTTCATCATTTTACTACTTGATCTCTTGTTACACTTGTTATTTGATAGGTAAATATGCATGTATATTTTCTTCATTGGATGATGATGAGACAACTTAACAATGAACTTGACTAATATAACGCATTATGCTTCCATATTCCATATGATTGGGAATATATATGCCGTGTTACATACAATGAGGCTGAGAACGTTAAAGCACCTTTTGTCATTCTTCAACTCAAACTATTGGTGAACAATAGTTCCTTTATCTGATGAGCCATCAAAAAAAACTTTCTCTTTTTCCATCTCCTGTAAAAAGAAGGCAGGAGGAAAGAGTGTAAAGAAGATAAAGGGAGAAAAACTGGCAGCGGCAGCAGGAATGGCAAGGCTGAATATTTTTGGCTCATTTCCCTCAGCACAATAAATGATGATGACGGTGCCCCCATTTTCTTCAAGTGTCTTGTTCAAAATTCATAATAAAATTTGGTCATCATCATAATAATAAGTTTTCTGCCATATGAAGAACCATACAAATAAAAGTAAAAGTTATACTGTAAGGAATCAGACTTATAGAAAATGTCTACTCAACTTGCACACACGACGATGACGACGACGACTCGTGTCGCGTCTTTTGCAGCTGCCTGCTGCTATTTATATAACTGACATTCCAGCGCTGCTTGCTGTAGTGGTTCGTAGTGAGTATGGGAATCATGGCGTGGGATACACTTAATAATAATAAGTTTGAGTAATAATATAAAAGCATATTTTGAGTTAATGATGCATTACAAATAATAATACAAGTATGCGATGTGATGTGAAATATGTTATATGCCATGTGCACTCTTAGTACAAAGGAAAGTTTTCCCAAAAACTTGTTCCCTTCTTCTTCTGCTTTCCAGAAAATGACAAGGTTTGTATCTTGTATCCTTTCATATATTATCTCTCAAGCACTCTTCTGCGGATTCTCACAACTTTTCAAAGAAAGCCCAATAAACTTCACAAAATAAGTAGTGTAGTGGTTGGTTATAGTTGTGTGTCTTGTTTGTTGTGTTGTTAGCCGGCATATCTATCGTCTTCATCAGCATCAATGAGGAGAAGGAGAGAGCATCTTTATACAAGGAGGAAAATCAGTGGCTTTTGGAGTAGAGCAGACATGACAAAGTCTCAAGTGCAATATGGCAAACATATGTATTCGGTATGGTGCTTAGTGCTCATATATGAATAGGGTTTCTTTTTAGTGGTTATTCTAGGTTATCATCTACTCCCATCTGATCATCTTCACAAAAAAATATTGTAGTAGTAACTATACGAGTTGTTTTCACTTATTATTATGCCCTCTCTATCAAGATGGTTGAAAAAAGTGTGCATGGTATATACATTATACATTATTCCTATTCATGTAATTTAATCCATTTAATATTATGCTGTGCATCATCTGGTTCCGGTTTATCTTAACTGACTCCCACTTCACTTTTTCAACTCCTCGACACGATGAGACCCCAAAGAATACCAAATGAGGTTTAAATTTTTTTTCTTGCACAAATTATTGTGCTGCCACGCACAACCAAAAGACTTCACTAGATCCCTAAGAAAGAAGGATAGCTTACTTTACTGGACCGTAAAAGCTTATCTTTTCAACACTCAGCCAGCCAAACCATTCTACTGATTTCGACCTGAACACTTTGCTTCAACTTCAAAAGACCTTCATTACTTGTGAATGCTGTATGGGTTTGCAAACAGTAAATCAACTTACTTTTTTTTACAAAAGTTGTACAGCTGGCTAGTCAGTTTTTTACTTGAAATGGTCTGTCTCTCTGTTCCTTTTTCCCTTCACAAGATATAGCAGAGAATTAGTTTATGCCACTGCCGGTACCAACACCGCCGGAAGGTGTGACTATCCAAGCGTGAAAGCAATATTTTGCTGCTATTTTCATTCTTCTGCCATTTCTCGCCTTTCCCTTTTTGCTGAAATACACCATAACACACGACACTATACCACAGTCC
>JAQFZH010002073.1:0-18052 GCA_034695485.1 Entomobrya nivalis
AATGCTGATTGGGAAGCTGCTGCTTTGTCAGTTCAAGTAGCTAATGGTACCTGTGCCACTCTATTTGACCAACGTAACTGTATAGGAGATTTTTTGGATGTTGATAAGTCAAAATGGACTTTGAGACTGGTACAATTTCACTCTAAAGCTAGGTCAATGAAGGCTTGTGGTAGTTATGAGGTTCATACAACTGGTGTTAGTACTAATGACAAGCCAGATAAGGACAAATACAAGCAAGTTACTGCTGGTGATGGGTTTGGCATGTCGCCGCTTGTAATATTTGTTATTGTTTTGCTTGTTTTAATTACGGGATTGATTATAATTGTTAAATTTTCACCGAGTGTTAGGAATAATATGAATAGATATTGTGGAACTTTAAGAAGTAGGCTTTTTGAGGAAGATGCGAATGAGGAGTTTTTCAGTGGGTTTCGTTGGGAGGCAGATGAGCCACCGAGTGAACTAGGACGAAATATTGTTCGTCCATTGGCTACCGAACCCACAGAGTCTATAGTGGACTTTGGTAACTAAATGCTTTAATGGAGTTACCTTTGAATAACTGAAAGATAAGAATCAGATGGTTACTAAATATTTCCATTTTGCTTTAGATTTTCTTCGGGAATCAACAGGGAGTACTGCAGGGGAGGCGGTTTATGAAGAAGTTGTGTACAAAAACACCGTGGCTCGTATTTAAAAGCAGTAAAATGTATAATTATTTATTGATAGATAGATAGATTTTTGATATATCAAATATGCTTACAATATTTTACCATAATTTTCCACTATAGTAGGAATGTAGTATAATAATCATTCCATTTTTCTTTCTTTCTCTGCCATTTTACGATGTAAGAACGATTATGGATGATTTTATTCTAGAATTTGTATTCGTCTCATTGAGTATGTATTTAAATTTAAATTAAGTAAAATTTATATTGTGATTGGTTTACTTTTCCATAAATATTATTAATTACAATTTATGTTGCGTTCATTAAAGCTTCAAAGTAAACTAATTATTTAAAGTTCTTTATCGGGCTACATTAATTTAAATGATTGCAATAAATTAGCCTGTTACATTCAATTAACCGCTGGCGGCTCTATAAATTATTTTAAAATATTCCGAGAGTTCACATGTAAATTACGGATTAATAAGCAGTAAAGCATTAGTCAGATTAGTCATCAAAATACTGAAATATTCAATAGGAGTATCCCTGTTCAAAGTAAACTGAATACCGAACCTTACAGACAAAGTTGTTTGAGCGGACCATTTTCGAAAATAGAATTGGTTTTTGTTAAATTTACAAGTAAGCACTTTTTCATGCTCAATCAACTTCGTACTCGTCTCGTTAATTTCTACTGCTAAAGTTAGAAAAACAACTATTCCAAGTACGGCCATAAACATTCCAAAAAATGCATCTGAAATGATTGGAAACGGAAGTACAACCCATTAGATTACTACCCATCCGGATAATGTGATAAAAACCTGTGCACAAAACATTGCCAGTGCAATAACATATCTGAAAAAATAATCACCTGTTTTTAACGATTACTCCTAACTGAATATAAAGTTTCAATGCTCTACAAATATACATATTAGGCTGCTCAATAATCCGTTTTAGGCAATGTATAATTGTGAGTATATAGCACAGTGAAAAGAACAATAGCATGAAAACGAAACGCATAAATTCGTACACGCTTAGGAAAATTACAAAAAGTCTGATAATTTCTATGACAATTTTAAAGCACAAACCTAGTCTACTAGAAATCGGTATGAGAATTTTAAAAAGAAGGTAAATTGGGTCCATTTTAACCAAATATAAAACACAGGATGATATTATGACAGCTGGAATTCTAGCGAGCTCTACAAATATTAACACAAAGCCAAGCAAGTGAACTGATTTTGAATGTTTAATCCAGTAGTCTGGAAAAATTTATAGATTTGTTTTAAAATTGGCAACGGGTAATAATATAATTTTCCAAAATCAACTTACATGTTTGTTCAATGTAGAAAAGTTGGTTGAGTAGATTAGTAATTTCTGTTGATCCGTAATATGGTATGTATGACCCTAACTTTAGAAAGAAACAAGAGACCATAAGAATATATTAGTTTACAGCAATTACATTAAGGGTAATTGACGGTTTAAATAATTTTATTAAAAGTACAGAAGCGTAAATACCCAATACAGTTATAACTAAAAAGAAAATGAAGGTAGTTAGAAACGATGTGTATACAGATTCAGGAACCTTTTCCATTTTCAAAAATATTTTGTTATCTCGAATTCGGATATTAAGAGGAAATTCGTATATTTTCTCAAAAATCCATTTGTATAAATTATGTGCCTTGGCCACAAGTGGGCTGGCAATAGTATTTTCGTTCATTCTTTGAAAAATCGTTTTCTTCGCTTTAATATGCTCCTAGCTCTCACAAGTTTGTATAGTTAACTAACGAATAAATATGCGTATCAAAATTCTTATATACGGACTTTGACTACACAATTGTAAAAACAAGATTGGTTTGACGGAACAAATAATCATTAGATTTTCGTGTTATGTTTTTTTTTAAACTACATATTGCTCAATTTCATAAATGTTAAAAAGGGTTTTGATGTAGTAAGTTTAGTTGCAAAAACATAATTATCTGGTTTTTGAGTCCGTATTATATAAAAGATTAAATTAAGACAACAAACTTTGTTTTTGATTTGTTGATTGGGTAAAATTGACCCATTACATTAACTCTCAAGCCCTAAAATTAAATTTACTTTTTTTCAATGTAATTCACTCATGCATTCACTCTTACGCAAGTTTGGTTTCAATAAATGTCATAGTCCAATATAAAGCTATAAATTTCCAATTACACTTAACTAAGGAAATTAAGTCTAAACAGATATATTTCGCTTGATTTCTAAATAGAACAACATGAATAAACTCTTGAGTTTTTATAGGGTTTTAAAGCTGTATTTTTAGTAAGTGAATTTATGCAATTCTACAATCATAAATAATATCGTCTCCATTTTTTAAACAAAACTATTTTTTAAATGTTCGTTAAAAATATTCCGGTACATTTCTGTGAAAAAAGATGTGAATAGTTAAGTTGTTAAAAACATAACAAAATTGGCTAGAACTGTATGTTTATAAACATTGTATATCCAAATTATATAATGAATGGTCATAGTAGTCAAGTTGGTAAATTAGGGCGCTACACCTCATGTTCATATTTGACGTCAACACATAGACACTATAGAAGCCATAAGCTTTTAAAATTAATACACTTTGCTTTTTTTTGCAAAAGAGAGTTGAAATATAATTTTGGTATGTTTCCTGAGAACTTATTTCCGCAACAAAAGTTGCTCCCAATACAATACTTAATTTACTTAATTTGTGTTTTTGTTAGAAAATTTAGACATTTTTCCATCGTGAAATTTTGTTACAATAATTTGTTATTAGTTCTACATGTAATTATTTATAAAGCGGAAATACATTTGTGCTTATCCGGGTTTATTATGACATAAACAAATTATAAATAAAGACATAATTATACATACATGAATTTTGTTATTCAAAAGACAACATAAAGTGGTTCGGTTTTACCATTCAAGCATACCATAACAGTTACAACATTGTTCGATTATATCTGTTTTGGCCATCGAGTTAAAATGTCAATTTTAAACAAAATTTAACCCATCGTTTTGTTCTCAGAACTGCGTTGGTTCTGGTTACTTCATTGCTCATTTAAGCAAAATTTAGATGTTTTTCGTGATACACAAACTTTGTTTATTTACAGAACTACTGAAATTGTCTCTAGAATTGCGCCTTTACGGTAGTTTGTTTTCCTTTAGTGTAATTTGTAAACCCATTAATACTGTAATTATGAAGTTATGCATTCTAAGTTCTAAATTGCTTTTAATAAACAACAATGATAATCATTTTTGGAAATTAACTGAAAATATACAATATTTTCTTATACGTTGGCCGAACTATACCTTAAAATTAATACTTGTTGGTTAGTGTTTGATTTTATAGTTACGCGTTTATCTCTTGAGAGTATGCGATAAATGAAGAAATTACACAAACAAGCCAGTATAACTATGGATTGTACTATATTTCCATAAATATGTGTTTGGAACCAAAATATTTATTTCATAACTTTTTGACATTTAAAAAAGATTTTATGTGCCGTGACGAAATGGCGAAGCACATTTAAAACTCGGTATACAACCTTTTGTACTTTAGTAAGCTGCAGTTTCGTTAGTATCTTTCGTTGGTAAAAACTTTTCTAGTAACTTTTTTAAAATGCATGTAATGTATGTCCTCGACAATAAATATATTCGTTAAATAACACCGTACAATAAAACTTGCCGCACGACAATCAATCAAGTCAATTATCGTCTTCCAAAATTATTTTTGGTAATGCTTATGATTTACCAGTTTCCATTTAAAAATATTTATATCCAGTAGGTATTATTCAGAATCTGCCTAACATCCGGAACGTCCATTCTTTGGACAAGCCCATAAAACTAATACTGATATCAGAAGCTAGTATTACATTTAATTGGACAAAACAATCTACCGCATACCCTTATACCTAAAACAAATACATCTTTTTGTATGGTATAACGATACCCTGGGATTTTTTTGTTTACCTAAGATTTGACGACATATAATAGCTCGTACTTACAAATAACGGCCACTCAATGTTCAATTTAACATGCTTGATGTTATTCGAACATGATTTACGAGAGATATTATCTGTTATTGCTAAGAACATGCGATTATAACGCTAGATATCATTACTGAAGATATATGTTTCTCAAAATTTTATAAAAATCGTGCTTTCACAATGTCCATATTTCAAGAAAAAATTCCATGATAACATTATTAATTTTTATGTTAAATTTACTACATCGACAGAGACATAAGAAATGTGCTAAATATACAACTGAAGTTTTACAAAACAAGAAGGTATATTTCGTCTCAGACTACCGATTTTATCTTACACATAATCAATTTTACATAATGTTGTCGAGAAATATGTCATGTGGATCTAGCTCATAAACCTATAAAAAACCCAAATTTGGTAAACCTATAGAGAAAATATTAAACACTTGTCGTGTAACAATCGACAAACTCAGAGCTACTAAATGAGCGCAAGGAACAAATAATTTATTTCCCTGGATATCGTAGAAATTTTTGTAAACTGGCTTGCAACACTAACAGATTTAGGTGATAATTTTTCAAGAAAAGCTTTTGTATCTCAAAGTCGCATTCGCAATTTTACGTATTAAATCCATAAATATTGCCAAAAAAAAAAACAAAATCGTACTACTAGAAATCAGTAAAATGCTAATTATCAGCCGAGTAATTTACGACTTGGCCAATTCATTTGAAAACTTACAGAAATCTAATCTAATTCCTGCAAGATTACTAACAATCCCTATCAAAATTTATGAAAAGAAACAAAAAACTCGTACAATCATTAATTTCGAGGAAAACGCGAACTTTTCCGGTACCAATTTGATAGTACACCAATCAATAGCGTTGGGAAGTTGCGCTTTACTTACGTACAAATATTTTGCAGAGGATGGGACCTTAGCTGATAAGTCCATGAACATAATATTGTTACAAGTGTTTCTACTTGTGTCTGTTTTGGTACAGTTTTTCAAAATTAATTCAAAAAACTTAGTGAATTATTTTAACTCGTTCATTTCATTTGAAGAACTTTTTATTAAACAATCTGATGCAAATGAAAAACGATTTTGGAGTAAAAAAAATAACTCGTTTGTGAGAATAGCAAGCATTTGTATTAGGTTTACGGAATCTAGCTTTTGTCTCATTTCCTACGCTTGTGCTATAGTGGCAGCATTTTTTCCAACAGCGTCTTTGGCGTTCATTCCTAAACTATTTGTACATATAATAGAGAAACCTAATAATTTAATTGTACAAGTAGTTATTAGAGCATTGGAAACATGGTTTACGTACACATTGTGGAAATGGATTTCATTGTTTGGAACATTGAATATGTCTTTATGTCTAATCTTGGGTCCGTTTTGTCAGCATTCGTTGCTAGTAACCTTTTCAAGGTATGAGTTTCAAAATTCAGTCCAAAACTTAAAAAAAACTGTTGAATAATTAAAGATTTTTGTAATACATTTGTTTTCTATGTTTTAGACAATTTTCCAACTTGGAAACATCAAATGACATTGGTAAAAGGATATGTGATTTTCGAGAATGTCAAATTCTTAATTGCATCTACAACGATTTAATGAAACGTACTATTATTATTGGCTCCATAATATTATCTATTTCAATAATATGTGTGAATACATACACTGTAGTCACATTGAGCCAATCTATTGATATTGCTTCGTTTGCAATACTTGTTAATGGGATTATATTTGGTGTGGCAGTAATCATGGGAGGATTTTACTTTGCAGTTGAATTATTTAAAAAGTGTAGATATTTACTTATGTATAAATCACACTTTATAAAATGCAATAACAAATTGAGTGCTTATTCTCAAAAGCTGCTAAGAAAATATTGGGCATCCTTTCCTCAACTGAAGATTTATTTCTGTCATTCAAATTATTTTAGTGACCTGACCTGTTTCAACATTTTACAATTTTCTATCGAACAAACGGTTAATTTATTACTCTTGGGAAAGTAATCAGTATAAAAGGGTTTGTAAATAATTTATGTAACATTAAAACGACGCTATATTCAGCAAATTTAAGACATAATGAAACACATTTTAGCATTTTTTAAGCATTTCCAGGGGCATTAATTGTATATCAAATAAACTCTTGCTACCTTTTTCCATGTTTCCAGATATAAAATGTGTACTGAATATAGTTTTGTAGATTATTGACAAAGTGTATATTTTTCTATGCTATTTGTGTTTCGTAGTATAATTTAAAATACTAGGCTTTAAATAAAAATGCTTGTGTTAATCCTTTTTGTCTAACAAAAATGCAATAATAGTTCATATATTAATTGATTTTTTTTATTAAATTTAAACAAATGTTTAGCACTTAAAATCCGTACAGCTTACAGAAAGAAAGGGTCATGCTAATGTTTTAATATAGTTACCAAAGTTCTGGAATGTATTTTAAGTTGACATATAAAATCATTGGCATTTAACTCTTTGACGTGACCACAAATTTAAACTAACCGGATGCAGAGTTTTGAACTAAAGCATTAGTGCTACGTAGACATTAAAAAAAATTACTTGAATAACACGTGAAATTTTTCAAAATATATGCATAAATCTTAACGTAACTTAATCATCTTGCCGTATGGAAACTTAACAATATAATTTCAAAGTTTTAATATATTGGGAAACGCGTATTTATGTGGCTTGATGATTTTAAGATAAATTCATTGGGTATTGCATACCTTTATCTCGTGAATATAAGCATCGAGTCATACTCTCAATCAAGCATATTATAAGTGAAATTCACTTTGATTTTCTCGATACCAAGTATACTGTAAAAGCTCTACGTACGATTTGGGGTTTCATTTCGGCGTAAGTTTTGTGAATTAGTTTTTGCTTTGGTTTTGTTTAAATTATGTAATGCATAATTTAGTCGCTTTAACTTGCATATTTACCAAATAATAAAAACAGTTGTATGTCTCGTCTATTTCAGATCACAATTGGATTTTTGAAGCTGTCAACCTTATTCAATCAGTTCATTGTTCAATACTCAACAATGACTTTAAAGTTGGTTTTCTTGTACTTGATTTTAGGTTATGCTGAGCATTTAGTTTTACAATCTAAGGCAGATACAGACGACTTTATTACAGTGTTTGATGTAGACCACCAAGGTAATAGCTTGCTTGTATATTTCTAGCCTTCTAGTATGGTATTTTATCACAAAGTTTATTGCATTAATTTACAGGTGCAAAGCTAAATGTTGATATAAGTCAATGTACAAATTTATCTGCTCCCTGGAAACGTCGTGTTTCAGCAGTGGCAACACATGGCTTGTGTGCTCGTCTCTTTGATGGGGCTAATTGTACAGGAAGTTCAATCGAAATTATGCCTAGCTCCCCGGCTCATCACGATCTTAAATCGTGGGACTTCAATAACTTGGCTGAATCTATAGGTCCATGTCGTCAAGACTGTTCGACAGAAGTCACTGGAGATCTACCTCAGACCACGTTTCAGATCCGGATATTCAATCAAGCTAAATATCAAGGGCTAAACAGAAGTATGGACGTTCAAGAGTGTGCAGTACTACCCTACAGATATTTAGGCAAGTTGAGGTCAATAAATTCATACGGGCAATGTATACAGCTTTACAACAATCCAACATGTAATCCTAATTTGGGAAGGACTGTGGAATTACGACGGGGTACACCTCATCATGACGATCTTGATAAATGGGAAATGACACAAGCAAAGTCAGTCAGTCATTGCGCTTACAAATGTAGTAATAACATTAGTGAGAGCTTACAAGATGGAGATGTGGTTTTATTTGATGAAACCAACTTAAAAGGTAAAGTTTTAAAATGCAACATATCGTTTTAGTCAATTAAGTGTTTTAAAATTCAATGTACAAAACAAGAACTTTGTACACTTTTTTAGGAAACTTCGTCAAACTAAACGTTCGAGAAGGAAACTGTCGAAATATTAATGCGGACTGGGAAGCTGCTGCTTTGTCAGTTCAAGTTTCTATAGGTACCTGTGTTACTCTATTTGACCGACGTAATTGTCTAGGAGGGAACTTGAGTACTAATAAATCCATATGGACTTTGGAATTTGTAAAATTTCAAAAAAGAGTTATGTCAATGAAATCTTGTGGTTTTCCTGAAGTTCCAACAACAAAAAGTACGATGATAGATAGTACACCTGTTATTATTCCTAGTAATAATAGATCCCTTCCCGGCAAAGAAAAATATAAGCAAACCTCCAGCGGCAGGGGTTTGTCTCCAATAATAATATTTGTTATTGTTTTGTCAATTTTATTAACAATGACAGTTGTCACTGTTAAACTTTTGCCGAGTTTGAGGAATTATGTAAGCAGATATTGTGGAAGTTTAAGAAGTAGGCTTATTGAGGATGATGGTAACGAAGAGTTTTTCAGTGGTAGTCGTTGGGAGGCAGATGATTCCACATGTACACTAGAACCAAACAGTAATCATCCACACGCAACGGCACAGTTGGTATCAGAAGTCGACAATGGTAATTAGATATGCTAAGATGATATTTGTCAAAAACCTTAAAACCTATGAATAAAAATGGATCTTTTATTTAGATGTCTTGAGGGCAACAACGAGTAGTGGAGCTGGAGTTCGAGTTTATGAAAAAGTCGTATACAGAAACATGGTGTCTAACATATAAAACGAATTTTATTTTATTGTTAACCTTATCAAGGATTCATCGTGTAAATCTTGTGTAATAATATTGGGCATTGCGTTTTGCATTGTCAGTCGGTTTAAACATTTGTAATGATACTATGGTAACCAGTTTTTAAACAAATAAAATCCTTTATTACCAAAAGCCATGTTTATTTGTTTTACGAGATGTGTATGATTGCATAATTGGCACAAAAAATAATGACCAATAAAGGTGGGGCAGTTGTAGCTAGAATTGGGTATCATGCCACCGAATGATTCAATTATGTAATGATGTGTGTTGTAATATCAAATATACAGAATTTTACTAAAAAATGGGAATAAATTTGGCTCCTGGACAATATATTCTAATACGTTAGAAATTTACGGTTATAATAGAAATCGATCCAGTATTAAAAGAGGTAGGGACAATGCATGGTACTACCTATAAATATGTCTAAAAGTTCATTTAGACTTTGTTAAATTTATTGCTAATTGTGTATCAGATAGGTAAATTTGTTTAGAAATAAAGATAAAATTATACAAATTTACAGGAGTTTTCGAAAGCATTTTGGAAATTTGGGAAAAGTTAATTAGTTCGTTTGACCAAAAAAGCGATAACGAAAACTCAATTAATTTTAAAAAAACCAATTAAATTTAAAATGCTCTGCGTTCTTCCTGCATATTGGTAAGCACCGCAACCATTTCCTGTGTCTCTTCAATAATCTCGGTAAATGATGGTCTCTGAGCTGGATTTTCTTCCCAACAACGAAGCATTAAATTGTAACTACATTGGCACAAAATCATTACATTGTAATATATTTTACTCAGAAAAATAACTTCAGAAGCTTTCATATGATTAATTAAGCTAACACTAAACTTACAAATCGTTTGTGGTATTTTTAGGTTTTGAGGGTCGAAGTCCACCTTCCAAATTAGATATAAATGTTTCATTCCATGCTAAGCCTGAATATGGCTTGTCCCCTAAAGTAAACATTTCCCAGCATAGGATTCCATAACTCCACACATCCGACTTTGTGGAAAATTCTAAAGCTTTTAGAGACTCAAGAGCCATCCAACGCCATGGTAACGGTTCCTGTTAAATATGTTTTTTAATTACCATACATTTTATATCCAAAAAACCACAAACCAATTTATATCCAAAAGTTTCTTGTTGCTCACCCGCTGCTTTTTCATGTACTGAGAGTAGCTATACAACTGTCGAGACAATCCAAAGTCAGAAATTTTTGCTTGCAACTGGTCATCCAGTAAAATGTTCCTTGAAGCCAAGTCGGAATGGACTACTTTCGCATTGCTTAAAAATTCCATCCCATGGGCAATTTCAATACACCATTGAAAAATCCGGAAAATATCAAAGGCTAAAAGGCCTGCCGTTTAAGAAAGCAATCTAAGCAATATCAAAATAAGTTATGTGGATGCTCCAATAATTGACCTACTATTTGTCGTTACCTTTAAAAAATGCTAAGCTTACGTCTCACTTGACCCCGTTGGTGATTTATTGTCCCGATTTATCTGTCCCTTACAAACGATGTTTACAAATGATTGCCGATTTTTTACCAGATATGATTCTAATGATCCTCCAGAGCAAAACTCCATTAACACCCATATATTTCCTATGATTTAAAAAATAAATATTTTAATTGTATGTCCCAAAGTGCTACCAATTTTATATTTTAATTTCATGCAAACCTTGTCGTAGCTTATCAGTACAACAACCAATAAAGCGTGCAATATTGGTATGCGGTCCCAGAAAAAGCATAACCTTTACTTCCTTTAAAAGTGAACGTAAGCCATTTAAGCCAGCAGAAGCGTTTACTGTTTTAATCGCCACAGGAACTTTGGAAATTGTACTTGTCAAAGTTTGTGAATTTTCATTTTGTGCACTCATCGATACAATTCCTTTATATACCGTTCCAAACTCACCAGAGCCCAAAGGTGTACCCAAATCTATAGTATATTTTAAGTAGCATATTACAAATATTAATCATGCTAGAAAGATTTACAGTGTAATTTGAATATTTTACCAATTTGGATATTGGAACGTGGAATTTCGTATTCACTATTAAACGCCTCGTTTTGAGCTAACAGCTCGGCAGAATACTCATTAGGTTTACAAGTATTACCACCACATCCGTTAGGAACCATATCCATCCCGATTCCAGATAAAAACTCTTTTATTTCTTTCTCTGAAAGCCTATCAAGCCCGTTTCTATATGGATGACATCGCTTCAGAACAAACAAAACTATTACCAAGGAAGCTAGTACGCCTACCACAGGAACCACAACTAGAATCGTAATAGGAAGAGCAGAAAAACCGGTAGTGTCTTCCTTCTTACCCTGCTTAAAGTTCTGCTTTTCAGCAAAACTTGTATTCAAATAAAAACCACCAGAAATATTTTCTTCCGATTCATTTAGTGTAGCTTTCGGTGATTTTGTATGCCCCTTTGGACAACCTCTGATTGATCTTATTCGTTTGTCGAATTTTACAATAGATAGATCAGATATTGAGTGATTGCAACTATATTTCTCCCCTCTGCAATTCATTCGTTCAAAAAGATCAACGCATGTTTTGCTACCAATCTTGAATGATTCCGTCATTCCATTCCAATCATAAGTTAGATTAATGCAATGCTCAGTGGAAACGTTTAATTTATGAAATTGCCCCCCAAAGTTAACCGCATTGAAAAGATATACCTCTCCTTCTATTGGCATCTGCAGACTTTCATTTTTCACATTACATACACTTATAACTACAATGACTAATTGATCTTGCGGTTGAAAAATGCCAAGCAGTTAAGTCGTTATGAAATGGTGTGCCTGGACGTAGTTCAATTGTATCAACATTAGAACCATCAACTTTACAATCAGAAGTATTATACATTTGAATACAGTTGTCATGCGTCAGAATTGAGAGAGTAAGATTGAAATTATCAGGTACTCTGACACATCCTTCTACATTGGGTTCCCAGGAAGGTCCTAATAAACCAGTTAAATTATTAACAAAACATAATTAACCAATATACGTAAAACTGAATTTAAAAAATACCTTTGTATTCTTTCTGAGTGAAGATTTCGACTTCAACTGCTTTTTCAAACAGTCGTCCAGTAACTTCTGTAGAACATTCATGTGGACAAGGTCCAGCTGATTGAGCTTTATCCTCAAAATGCCATGCTCTGAGAAGTTCATGGGATGGCGAGCGGCTCAAAAGTTCTATATACTTTCCGCTGCAGTATGGTCCATCGTAAAGTCGAGCGCAATTATTTTGTGTATTAACCGACCTTACATTATCAACCATGATGGCAGGTAAATTGGAGCATTTTGCTATGCTAACATTTGCCTCTAGTCCTAAATTAGATTAAGATAACGTTTTTTAAACAATTTTAACTCATTTTAAATCCATTCGATAACAAATAATATATTTAAGTGCGTGTAAAGTACCTAAAAAATCTTTTTGCTCATAGACGGTTATATATTGGGCCCGACATATAGGAAAATATTTTAAATTAATATAAAGGAACAAGTAGATGCACTTTTTAAAGAAATGGCTCATTTTAAAGTCAAAAATCTATTATGTTGAATTTTTTTTTAAATCGAGAAGAGATTATTTTTTACCAAAGTTTATAAAACCACTGAAGCTACTGACATACTTTCAATAGAACCAACCCCAAAACTAAAATGTTGGGAAGCATATTTCTACGTAAGAAGACTACCGCTAAATATTAGTAAAAGTTCCTCCACGTGCCTAGAGAAGCTAGCTAAACCTAGCTTCACATGTCCATCAGGCTACTAATATTGACGTAATTACTAATAGTGCCACAAGTTTATACACACAATCTAATAATTTGTATGAGCAAATATGGTGGTTTTATTCATATTTTTTGGAAAATGTTAAAACGCGTTGCACAAACGTTCTGTGCAGGTTGCGTACAGTAAACAAAAACCCACCATTCAAATGATAGTTTTCTAGAAATAAAAAGTCTTAAGATCACTTTCTTTCTTTTTTAACATTTTATCAAAATCGAACAGATTTAGCATGTTTCGTTTAACATTATGTAAAAATGTGGCTGTAATGAACTAATCTAATTATTTGACATGAATATGAAATAATGCAAAAACATAGAAACTAGAAAACCTTTTACAAACAAATGGAAATGTTTATTGTATAGTTTTCATAATAATTTTTTAAAAAACACAGTTATTGAATTTGCTAGTATCCATAAATGCTTTACATATTTAATAACCAAAATTATTACGAAGAATTAATATAGTTTTTAGGATTTACTTAAAACGCAAACCATAAACTGCGTAGTATGATTATTTAGATACTATAAATTCAAGATATACTGTGTACATAGTAATTCAGTTTCAAGCCATGCGTCAAGTTCTAAATATGCGGTTTTCGGAAATCTAGCGGTTCTATTGGATAATCAGAAACCGTAAACAATTCCTGGAACTCGTGAAGAATATCAGTAAAGGATGGCCGGCGAATGGGATTCTCTTCCCAGCAACGAAGCATCAGCATATATCTAAAGTGAATAGAATGAAGTAAATTGTAAATGTAACATTTCTAAGAATCATCCAAAAACAAGATAAATTGGCATACAATTCGCTAGTTGCGTTTATCGGCTTTGAAAGTCTCAGTCCGCCCTCTAAACTCGAAACGAAAGCTTCGTTCCATCCTATACTTGGATATGGTTTTTCGCCAAGTGATAACATTTCCCAGCATAGTACTCCATAACCCCACACATCCGACTTTGTAGAAAACTCCAAACATTTAAGGGACTCTAATGCCATCCATCGGAAAGGCAACGGTTCCTGTAACAAATAGTTGCTTAAAAAACGAATGAATCTTCCCTTAATGCATCGTTGTACTCTAAGCAAACCTGTTTCTTTTTCATATACTGCGAATAGTTATACAGTTGGCGAGATAACCCAAAATCTGAAATTTTGGCTTGCAAATTTTCAGTCAAAAGGATATTCCGCGCAGCTAAATCAGAATGAACTACATTTGAGTTACTAAGAAACTCCATACCGCGGGCTATATCAATACACCATTGGACAATTTGATATATATCAAAGCTCGAATCCTCCGACAATAACCTTTCAACATTCAAGCAATAGGATTATATCTCAAAATGAAGCTTAATTATCGTGGATATTTTTTGTAAAATTGTTCATATTACTCACATATCATTGGACCTTGATTTCGATATGTTGTCACACATTAGTTTCCCTTTATTCACAAGGTTGTTATATGAATGTCTATGTTTGATTAAATATGATTCCAAAGATCCTTCCGAGCAATATTCCATTACTACCAATATTTCTCCTAAATAATTAATAGTCGCGGTTTACAAATATTAAATGTGGTATGATTTCTGGTTTTTATTGTTTGTACCTTGACGTATATTCTCCGTACAACACCCAATTAACTGTGCAATATTTTTATGTGAGCCCAAGTGAATCATAACCTTTACTTCTTTTAGCAGGGAACGCAAACCATGTAAGCCGGAAGATGGGTTGATCGTTTTAATTGCTACAGGAATCTTACTTGCTTTACCATCAAAGGTTGTTGAACTTTGGTCTTGTTCTTTTAATAAAATGGTTCCCTTATACACAGTTCCAAACTCTCCTTTTCCTAAAGGCACTCCCGCATCTGCACAAATGTTAATGCATAACAATTATATTAATTCATATTAACTTAACCGCATAACCATTCATACCAAATTCAACCCTTGAACGTTCCACTTCATACTCCATAATGTAAGGCTTATTCTGAGCTAATAGTTCCGTTGAATATTCTGTACTGCTTCTTGTATAGCTATTTGTACTTCGTCTGAAATTCATTCCATAGCCTAAAAGAAACTCTTGAACTTCCGTTTCGGGTAGTTTGTGAGGTGAATTCGACTTGCATCTCTTTTGTACAATGAATACCACAATGATGGATACTGAAATACCAGCTATGAAAGCTAACACAACTAATGTGATTACAAGAGGGGAAATTTTAACACTCTCGCCACCGATTGGAATAGAAGGTGTTGTAAAAGTTTCTAGTTCTGGCTTTGATTCATCATCTGAAGATAGGTTAGGTATTACATCTGGCCTTGAACAGCTTTTTACTGAACTAGCGCGACCATCGAAATTTATGGTGGATAGGTCTCGTTTAGATTCATTCACAAATTGGCTGTCACCCGTACAATTTTGAAGGTCAAACAACTGGACACAAGAATTATTACCCAACCTTATGGATTCGAGCTTACCATGCCAATTGGATGGAAAATCAGTGCACGCCTTTGTGGAAACATTTAACTTGTAATATTTACCACCATAGTTTATGGCCTGAAAAAGAATGACTTCATTTTGCAATGGTTGCTTTAAGTTCGTTGAAGAAGAGCATTTAAAATTGCAATGGCTAATTGCTTTTGCTGTTGTAAAATGCCACTTATTGGTACAGTTGTGAAAGGGTGTGTTTGGTCGTAATTCTATAGTGTCGATATCGGGGCCGATATATGAATTGCAGTTTACAGTATTGTACAGTTGAACGCAATGGCTATTTGTTTTGATGGACATGGTTTGATTAACAAAGTTTTCAGGTATTTTGGTACAACCATTTATAATTATTTGACGATGGGGTCCTAAATACAAATACTTGATTATGAAGACTTTTTAGACGGGAAATCGGCATTTTTAAGTAATTTATAAAATAATGTGTTACCTTTAAAATCCTGGCGACTGTAAATTTGAACTTCAACTTTGTCGTTGAAGGTTCTTCCTGTAACATAAGTAGAACATGAATTCGGACAGGATCCAACTGATACTGTTCTTTTATTGAAGCTCCACTCGAAAAGCTTATTGTGGGACGGAGAGCGTGCTATAATTTCGACGAAGTTTCCCAAGCAATTTTTACTATCATAGAGACGAGCACAGTAACCATTGGTGTTGACTGATGACACTTTACCGGCAATTTGAATTGGTAAATCAGAACAAGTGGAAATATTAAGAGATGTACTCAAACCTGAAAGTGAAAATTAAGTAATTGGTTTAATTTAAGGTAAGCTTATTATGAGCTGTCGAAGTAGATTTAAAAAAATATTTACCCTGAAATTCGTCTTCAACAAAGAGTGATATTATTTGTGTTTGGCATAAAGGTAAGTTATGTTGTAGAAGAAGTAAATAGACAATAGTTAAAAAATATTCCATCTTAATGGTCTCAGAAATTTGGACATGTGTCGAATTGAAGGTGATACAAGAAAAGTTATTTATTTTTCTTTAACCTTTTAACATTGATGACAAAAAGTTAATACGTTACGTTAATATAATTTAAAGTCAACTGTCAAAGTAATTATTATTCTTGAACGGTTTCAATTTTTCCAAGAAATTAAAGTTCATTTTGTGGAATTCCAAACGTAGTTCAATAGACAAACTCATTAAAAACTGATTAACATTAAAATGGTGACGTAATTTATACAACAAACCAGAAAATGTTAGGTGATTTCTGTTTGACTGAAACCACATTTCGTCGTTTACATTGGAAGTTGTCTTAAAAAGAGGTCATTACATAATATAACCAATTTAGCGAATAAATGTGACATAGACTGATAATCTTCTTTCTAAACAAATATGTAGCATCCCTTTGAACAAAATATTACCGATCAGTAATCAAATTTTAATTAACTCATTTTGAAAACATGTATAACTGAACTATTACGCTTACTTTTAATAAGTATTAGCATAGATGAGCATACAAAAAAATTGTATTTAAAACATCATATCATTGGACAAGTTATTGATTTAATCGTGTTTAGTATTTAAATTAGTCCACAAGTTGTATATTCTTTCCAAAGGTCAAAGTGTCACACAATGGTTTGGTCACATTGAAGTCGTCAAACCATCTAAATATTTAACTTCAAAAGTATTATTTATCGAACAATTCTCAGACTAATTTTTATAATACTACAATTTACATAAAAATATGTTACTTCTTATTAATTGAGTGCTTAAAACTTAAGTGCGATAAACCCTTCGCATTTGATTAGGATTGTGTATTTGAGCAGCTACCATTTCATATATTATTAACTATACTCAATCGATATTTCAAAAATGTTCTTTTACCTCAAACGTTGGATAAATTTTAACTCAAACAGTGAACTGTATGTATATATGAACCATGCTAAATATGTATGAAGGATTACCAACCATGTATTGAACCAAATATGACCATTTTTAGCGAGACCATGCGAACGAAGAATTCAAAATCCTGATCACAGTGATCACTCCTTTATAAATTTTAATCTCAAATAAAACAAACGCAAAAAACGATAGACAAAAACCGAATAATGGTATCATACAAAGAGTATACAGTTCGTTAGCTTTAGTGTATTCCCCACTGTAATCCTCTGTTATTTGTTTCATTCCCTCTACTCTACTCTGTCTCATAAGAGTCCATGCAATAAACATTTGCCACCAGTTTTGTATTCCAGTTTGGAAATAATAACTAGATCTGGCATACATGTTAGCCGGAAAATATCCAAAATATCTATATCCGTACAACATTTCAAATATAATATCTTTTCCCAAATGAACCGGTTTTTTCTTTACATTCATCTTGTTATAAAACCCAATTGCATCCTCTTCAACAAAAACTAAAGCAGACTTGTCACATTTATTGCCATGCTTCTCCCATATTTGGTACACCTCGTTTGTGTA
>JAQFZH010002074.1:0-18034 GCA_034695485.1 Entomobrya nivalis
ATACCAACCTTATTGACGAAATCGGTTAATTCATTGACTCTTTGGTCCATTTCAACTCTCAGCGGATTAAGTTTCCAGAAAGGGTTCAAAAGATTCACAGGATTCCGAAAACGATATGTTACGAGCTCTACTAACCTAACATTTGACGTGACTATAATAAGTTTCAATAGTTTTTACAATCACTCTTTTGCATAAAATTTAAAAGTTACCTTTGAAAATTGTTATTAAATCTGGTTTTTTCTTCGTTGCTTAAGTCGTCCATTTCTTTACCCAGTGTAATATCTGCATCAGTAATTTGCATTAATAAATACTGCTCATCATAAAACACTTTTTAACCCGGAATAACTTTTTTGCACTTACGCGATATAATTTCAAATGTAAGCGTGTTCACTTGTTCGTCAAATGATATGAGAGGTTTACTCAAACAAGGTGTTACTATATTTGACTCTTGTAAATTTAAAACGAATCTTTTTGCGTGCTCCTCAAATATTGTTAGCTGTTGTTGTAGGCCATTGTATGTAAAAGCTTTTGAGATGACACTCCTGTGTATTTTCCAAGTATCCGGTGGTGATGATATCAATCCATCTATCATGGCACCTAAAATCACTTTGTTGTACCAATCTGGCTTGTGAAGATGTCCTTGTTCGGTTGACATGTATAGTTTCTTTTGAAGCCAACCGACAACTCACATTATATTTTCTTTAGCTTTGTATAAAATTACATTCATAATTTGTTTGATATTATTTAAAGCTTACCTGCAACATTGAAGGGTTCATTAGGAATACAAAATTGTACAGTCCGAACAAATTGACTTGAACGACGTCACCATATTTTTCAAATATCGTTTTGATGATTCTCCGTATATCTGTGTGTTCAAATAAAATCACATATGTAGTTCTGCTGGCAGTTATTTCGTAAGAAGAATAATTTGTAATTTAATACCTGTCCGATATAAGTAGAAACCTTTCAAAACCGTCAAAATTGAAACTGATGGAATGCCTTTAATTTTCTTTACAAATGCAAATTCAGCTAAATCGGATAAATTGGTAATTTTTTTCTGTCTCAACACTCGGCCTAATAAAACGATAAAAATGACAGTCAAAAACATTAAAACCGATTTTGACAAGAGAATGTGCACAGAGGATAAGCCGGGCCAACATTTTTCGCTATTTATTGTGTCATTTTTAAGTTCTTCACAAAAATTGAACTCCATTTTTATAACAAAAAAGTATAATTTTTGTAAACCAAAAATTTCAATTGACTTTACATTCGCGGTGATCCCAACCGAACTGATAATACAAATGTTCCGGATGCTCAGGTTATAAATAAACATATTTGCCAAGAACTTTGGTTGCGCCAAAAAGTTCAATAACTTAACCAAGCATTTGCATCAAAAAATCCCCATCAATAAAAATTCACCATATTATTAGTAATTTAAAGACTAGTTTTAATATTAAAGCTTGACTAAGAAAGTTGTTTACAAAAAAGTTCAACGACACATGTAACAAACAAGCAGTAGCAGTTTACGTTTCTCTTTATTTCCCACCAGTGAACGCAAACAAACACGAAAGCAGATTGTTTACATAAAATTTAAAGCCAGATACATTGAACCGCCAATTCGACAGAAATTAACAGAAGATCAATTTGCTTTTATCCAAGGTTTTGTTGGTTTTCACACCGTTGAAGCTTCTATCTGCATTGCGTAGCCAATTAATTGCATTATGTTTTACTAAATACGCTTATCCCAATATCAAAAGTTGAACGTTCTTTTTTTAGCAACGCAGTTGGTCAACCTACGAATACAAATATTTTTCAAATTGAATAATATTCAGATCGCATTTTTTATGTAAAATTTTCTCACATAAAATGGATGATGAATTTACAATTTATTGAAACAACCAATAAATTCATTTCTTAATCCAAACTTTTTACCTATTTTGTGTTATCTCAACAGCAAAAATCGTAAACCAGTTTGCTGTTATGTCAAATCAAGCCAATTAAGTTATATTGGAAAAACAAACTTGGATACATCTCACATATTCATTGTTGACTTTAAACGCATTGTGTATATCAGGTTGCATTAAATAAATAACAACATGGTATAAATTGGCTGAAAAACAAAATATTTATTTTTCTAGAGATGAGTGGAAAATTGATTGATGATAGACGATTTACTACCAGTTTTAGAACGTGGTGTGAGAACTTTTTGATAAAAATGTAACGCCACACACGAACAATTCACAGGACCATTTAGTTAACGAGTGATTTATTCAGGTATCAATTGTGAAATTTATAATTTGGTAGATAGAGAACCATACGTTCTGAATTAAATAACTACTCTTTCTCTGCATATTTTTTGAGAAACGTTGTATTCGATCTTGTGTTTCAGACGTTTAGGGTATGGTGTGATCTTGACAAGAAAGCGGTAAATATTGTCTTTTTTAGTTTTTCAATATGTTGTGATTAAGTTGCCAAAACTGAATACAGAGCTAAATTATAATTTCGAAAAACAATTTACTTATTATTTCATAACTTATTACTTATTAAAAACTTCAAAAGTTAAAGCTAATCGTATAATTACAGACATTTTTTAAAATAAAACATTTGTTCTTAGTATCCCATGTTTAAATGGATTGTTTATCCGAAATTTGAAGGGTAATTTAAATTTTAAAACACACTTGTTCTCATTCTGTCAATATTTTATGAAGACTAATCGTCATTCTTGACGGATTTTTTTATATTTGGTACATTAATCCTTACATTTACATAAAGCAATATTATTAGTGACACTTTTAGTCTTTATGTCGAGATTTTGCCAATTTAGTGCTAGTTACCAAAATTTAATTTAAATCCAATGCAAGTTAGCTAGTAAATTGTTGTTGATTTTATTTTAAAGATTGGTGATGCAGTCAGTAACCAAAAGTTTTAATGAACGCCCGATGGTATATCTCGTAAGTTACCCATTTTAACCAACTCAATTGTTTATCATTTGTGTTCAAGTATCTCGGAGTTAAAAAATATAATTTAGTTTTAATTTGGTACTTTAATGTAAATATTTTAAGATGGTTGACTAATGATTAAGCTTTTACTGTCAATAAATCAATGAATTCATAAATATATGCAATCCAACATGTAGATTACACGTTAAGAAGTACAAATCTGCAAATATAGCTGTTTGCATATAGAAAACTTAATTAGACGTTGTACAAACCGATGTAGACATGTTTTTTGTTAACAATAACGAATCTTAAGTATTCATGCATGATAACAATCCAAATTATTAATAAATCTAAGATGGGACAGAATACATCGTCATTTAAGGATGGGATGAAGTTTAATATCCAAATCCGGAAACGGCCACAATTTTACGCGAAGTGCTTCGTTGAGATCGTCAATAGATTTTTCCGAACGCACTTCAAAATTATGTAAAACGTAGGCAGCTAGTACCTTAAGTTCAATAGTGGCTGACTTAAAACCTTTTCATGAAAAACAAATTAAATCATTTAAAAAAATGCAACAACGATATGAAACTGGTTAAATATATTTAAACGTTCGTATTGAAGTATTTGTTTCAAATCACAATACAACTTACCGATACAATTTCGAGGTCCAGCTGAAAAAGGCATGTACGCACATATTTCCCGTTTTTTTACATTCTCTGGCAAAAATCTCTCCGGATCAAATTTTTCTGGCTCTGGGTATATTCTTGGATTGTGTTGAATGATCCAAGGAGATGTAACAACTAGAGTATTTGACGGTAAATATGTATTCTTGTCTAGTTGTACAGGAGATTTTAATACTCTTCCAAATAAAGGAATTACAGGATACTTTCTTAAAGTTTCCTTGATGCACATGTCAAGAAATGTCAATGAATTTAGGTGTTCCATAGAAATTTCATGGCATTTCGAAGTGCACATTTGGTCAAACATGTCATTAATTTCTTTTCGGCACTTATCTTGATACTCTTTATCCTTTGCAAGACGATACAACAAAAACTTGAAAGTATTGCTTGTTGTTTCATGACCCTGTGTGAAACATTAAGTGAATTAAATAAACAAACTTATATTAACCCACTTCCGAATAGTTTTATGTTTTTAAATATATTTACAGCTGCAAGAAAAGTTGCCATTTCGGTAAAAATTTCATCATTTGAAAATCCTGCCTTCATCATCACCTCGACAATGGATTTGCCATCCATGTCATCGCTTAAATTTAACCCATCAATTGCCCTGGCATCAAACTGCTTTCGCATTCTTGACATAACCTGATTAATTCGCAATAATATACAAATCTAGGTTCCATTCAATTCAGTGCATTAAGCTAAATAAATACTAACCTTTTTCATAAAACTGCTTAATTCATCCATTACTCTGTCCATTTCCTGTTTTAGAGGATTAAGTTTCCATACAAAATTAATAAGATTTACAGGATGTCGAAAACGATATGAGACGAGATCTGCTGCCCTGAAATTCAGTGTGAATATAAGTTTAAATACTTACTTAAAATCATTATTTGGATCTAGATTAAAGTTACCTTGCAAAATTGGCATGAAAGCTAGTTTTTTCGTCGTAGCTCACATCTTCCATTTCTTTACCTACTGCAATATCTGTATTGAATATTTCAAAATACGGTTTGTTTGAAGAAAACGTTTACCATAAACTAACATAAACGAATACACTTACGCGATATAATTTCCAATGTAACTATGTTGACTTGTCCGTCAAATGAAATGACCGGCTTATTCAAACAAGGTGTGCTTGTTTCTTGTAAATTTAAAACGAATCTCTTTGTGTGCTCCTCAATTATATTTAGCTGTCGAACCAGACCGTTGTACGTAAACACTTTTGAGATTATACTTCTGTGTTTCTTCCAAGTATCCGGGGCTGCTGATACCATTCCACCTTCCATAGCTCCAACTATCATTTTATTGTACCAATCTGGCTTGTAAAGGTGTCCGTGTTCAGTTGACATGTATATTTTCTGTTGTAGCCAAACGACAATTTGCATTAAATCCGTAATAATTTTGTTTCAACTTGTTTGCATCAAATTCATTAGATAAATATTAGTTAAAACTTACCTGCAACACTGAAGGGTTCGTTATAAATACAAAATTGTATAATCCTAAGAAATTAAATTGGACAACTTCTCCGTATTTTGCAAATATTGTTTCGGCACTTTTCCGCATATCTAGTTGTGAAAATAAGATTACAAATGTAGTCATGCTAATTAATTCACCAGTAGATTAAGCAAATTGTAATATAATACCTGTCCGATACAGATAGAGACATTTCAAAATCGTCAACATTGAAACTGAGGGTATGCCTTTAACTGTCTTCACAAATGCAATATCAACTAAATCAGATAGTTTAGTGATTTTTTTCTGTCTTAACACTCGGCCTAATAACACGACGACAACGGTAACAAAGAACATGAAAAGCGATTTTGACAACAAAATGTACACAGAAGCCAAGCTTGGCCAGAAATATTGACCACTTATCGTGTCATTTTTGAGTACTGTACACAAATTAAACTCCATTTTGTACATAGCAATCTTATGTATACTATTTAAAAAAAACTGTAATCGTAAATTCTTTAGGGATGATCACAACCAAACTAACAATACGAATGTTCAGATGCAAAGGTTATCACTAAATATTTTCGCCAAGCTTTAGCTTTAGCAAGCTAGAACTTCCATTGCTCAACAAAAAATTTGCTTCAAAATCCCCATCATTATAAATGCACGATACTATTAGTAAGTTAAAAATAGTTACAAAATTAGTAAAAATATTAAAGTTTCAATACAAAGTTGCCTAAAAAGTTACAAATTCCATCACACAAGTATCAAACACGCAGTTGCATTTTACGTTTTTCCTTAAATTCCCACAAGTGTATGCATACGAATGGATTAAAGCATGCATTAAAGCAAAATTCATTGAACCTGACAGAAATCAATATAAAGTCAAACTGCTTTTATCAAACGCTTTGTTGGTTTTTCCACCGTTGAATTGTCTTTCTGTATGTATAGCAAAGCCACTTACTTATATTATGCTAAAACAAAGGTATTTTTTCAATGTCAAAAATTTAAAGTACTTGTTTATCTTGGTAACGCTGTTGCTCATCTTACGATTCAAAATATTTTCAAAATATAAAATAATCAGATCTCAGTTTTCAAATTAGACTTTATATTTTTCTCCTGTAAATTGTACGATGAATATAATGATTATCCAAACAACTAAAATGTATTTACTAAGTCTTTGAAATTAAATTTGAATAAAACTTAAAAAGCTACTTTCAATCTAAGCAATCCACTTATTTAAGTGTTACCTCAATAAAATAATTCGGAAGCTAGATTGGTATGTTAGGTCGAAACAATATAGCATATTCTTTTAAAGTGTGCCATGCAAACATAAGGACTCAAGGAGAAAATTACTTTAGGACAAACAAAACTAAACGTATGCCACATTTTCATCTTTGATATTAAGCAGCACTGTGGCTATTAAGTTTCATTAAATAAATAACAAAAAGAAAAAAAATATTTATTTAAATGACTTGGAAATTTATCAATGAAAGAGAACGTTTTCCATAAGAGTTTAGATCATGGTATTGGATAACATTTCTTTAAAGTAATACCACACACGAACCATTCGTGAGACCATGTATTTAGCGGGAGATTTATTCAAATATCAATTGTGAATTTATAGCAATTTTGGTGATTCAAAACCATAAATTGCCACTCAACTGTTCTTGCTCTGCTTATTTATTCGATTTTTAGTTAACTTTGGGAGTAACCGACGTTAATAACATGGTGAGATCTTCGCATAAGAATAAGAAAGGTCAGTATTATGATTTTCTTGCATAATTTAATAAATGATAAGTGAACAAAATAAAGGCCAATTCTGAGCTAAATTATTGTTTAAAAAAAATCGGAAATACTGTAAACATTAACATATATAATTTGGAAAAGAATTAACGATATTGAAATACAACTTTTTATCCGTCAACGTTTTGGTCTTATCTGTAAACCAACATCAAGAAAAGAATTAAATTTTAAAATATAAAGCACTGCAGTTATAAAGATATATGTAGGAAAAATTCATTTATCTAAAATAATCTTGCGCTACTAGGCATTCAAAAATCAAAAAATTAATTTTGCTGTCCATGGGAATTTTCTAAACGTTCCTTTAGTTTTATGATAAAAAACTCTACTAGTCTTCAGGACAATTGTGGATCAATCCGATGTCCATTAGAGATATTCATAACCAGGTTGAGTTTGTCCTTGAAGATAAGCCTTGCTGCGCTGAATAGTCCTTCTTTTACTTTTCGGAAGTAATTTTTCTTCTCATATTCAAGTAAGGTCATTTCTCCAGGTGTATGTCCAAAATTGTTCATGTGTGTTGCAACTGGTGAGTTTGGATTCTGTGAGGTTACATCTGCTCTATGTTGAGAGTGCCTTTCTGAAATGCCTTTGGAAGTCTCCCCAATGTAAAATGCTTCACAGTTTTTTCAACTCAGAATATAAATTCCTACATTTTCAATTAGTTTCTTCTCGTTAAAGTTGGATAGAATAGATCCTAACTTGATACCTGGAAAGTATCCTATTTCTACTGATAATGAGTAGCGTACGAACTTGGCTATTTTGTTTGTTGTTTCGTCAATGAAAGGAAGAATTACACGGGGTTTCATGAGGTTTTCTTCTTTTAGCAATTCCAAAACTTCTGTTGGCGTATTTCTTAGTACTTGTTCTTTATCTTTGAGAATTTGTACAAACAATAAACGTTTTATAAACAAAAATAATTTCGTTAGCAAAAAGTTACGCAAAGTATTAAAGATGCTAAACATTAGCAATGTAAATGAGCATTGGAGCAAATTATGAAACACGACAACGAGATCAGTCAAAATTACATTTTTCATATTAACATTTTCACTTGCACTGATACTATAACATCTCAAAGCAAATTAAAGCGCCTCATTATTTTAAAATGAATAACAGTTTATTTATTTCCATAAGCTTCTTTAAAAAATAAAAATAAAATATTGATAAGTTCAAATGAGAATTTATTGTGATATAAATTACCTATAAATTTTCAACGATTTATCGAGAACAAAATTTGATTTTTATTACGAAATTAGAAAATATCCAAACCATGTGAATATCTTTCAAAAGAAGTTTACTCCCAAAAATGAACACAAGTCATTGGATTTATGAGAATATATTTGATACTAAGTACTCGAAATTTAAACTCAAACTGTTTAACTACAAACACATCCAGCACGTTACAAATAGCATGCAATTTGTGCATAAATAAGCACTTACTCGATAATCTAATAGATTTAAAATACGCTCAAAATATTGATTTATTTAACAAACAAGATTTCCCCCAGCGTATAACAATCATAAAACGAAGGAGTTTACTAACTCTGATAACATCTTAAATATGCCCCCGCACAAAATAAATCAGCGTGTGTTGAAAGTTTTTACATATTTTTAGACTTACTTTTTTAGGCCGTGGTAAATTATTAAACAAGAATTTTGTACTATTGTAACACATTTTGTGTCCAGACACTCTAAAACTCTCTTTAGTTAAAAATGACTTCTCAACAAAATTCTCGGTGTTTTGAGTATATTTTGTTTATTCTATTATTTCTTCTATTTACACTACTAACTTTTACAGCACTAATAAGTTTTGTAATTTTTATAGTAGTATATTTTGTTTCTTGTTTCTTTCCAAACTACAAACAGTTTCTTAGTTGCACTGATGTATTTTTAGATGAAGATTTTATAAATTCGATTCCCCAAAGTTCGCTGGTAGTTTCATTGACCCTTCAAGGAAACATATCATTAGATGAGCTAAGTTATCGTTTCACTAAAAATGTTTTGAAGGCTCGTTCTAAAGTAAGCGCGTGCAAACTGCGGTATCCTAAGTTAAAACAGTATTTGACAACATTTATTTGCTTCAGAATTTGGAAAAACGACCCCGATTTTCAAATTAAAAACCATGTTGTTGACGAAGATTGGAATGGGGCTGATTTAGCACATATTCATCAAAATTACCTTAACAAGAAGTATCATAAACAACGAAGCCCATGGGAACTGATTTTAATACGAAATGTATACTTCGGCAAAGATTCTGGAAAAGGGCCAGTATCGGTTTTAGTTTTAAGAGTGCATCATGTCATTGGAGATGGTAAATCACTTCTGAAACTGTTAGTGGACTTTGCTGGAAAGAAACAAGTAAAGACAGCTTCTCCGCGATTCATCCAAGAGACTCGATGGGATAAGTTACAATTTATGTTACACTTTCCTTTAAAATATATTTCAGAAAGTTGTAGAGTCATTAGATTGCTACGCAATGGTACTAATCATCCTTGGAACTTAAAAAGTTGGCTAGTAAAATCGAATTCGGGAAAGAACAAAACGGTGGTTGCATTTAGTTTAAATATTAGTTTGTCGGATTTAAAACATGTCGCTAAACATAATAGCGTGAGAACGTCTGCTGTTGTATTGAGTATAATAGCTGGCGCAATAAGACAAATATGTGGAGAAAAGTGGGATAAAGAAGTCGCAATCGGTTACCCTTTACCCAAGCCAAATCATCCAGGTGGTCTTACAAATCACTTGGACTCGAGTATATTTCGATTACCAACAGATCAACAATGTGAGCTCAAAAGATTACAGCAGTGCAACCAGGAAAATAAACAATTGAGAGATGAGCAAAAAGAGAGATACACAAGTGTCGCTCGTTTGTTCGTCGGACATCAAATTTATCCAATCAATCGTGTTTTTGGAAATGCGTTTGTGCCCATTGGTAACTTTTCATACAGTCAAAGTAATAAAAAGTCTAATATTGTGATTATTTGTTTATCTAACAATTGAAACTTTTTTATTTCAGTTATTACAAATAATGCAGGAGACGAAGAAGGATTTTGTTTCGGAAATGCCGAATGCATTGATTTCCATGCGTCAGTAGGAACACTTCGAGGACCTACTGGCGTGACATTTTGTGCACTTAGTTATAAGGATGGACTAAGAATAGGAGTTAGTGCTAAAGAATCTGTTGTATCGAAGGAAATTGTCGAAAGTCTAGCAAAGCACATCGAAAAGGAGCTTGAACTTTTGTCGGAAAGAACAAAAAAATTTAATTTTTCTACAGAAATGTAAACCTAATTTATGATGGGTTTCAACTGAAGCAGTTAATGTGTCTGTCGAATGATATGACTGGTTTACTCAAACAAGATGTTAACATGCGGGACTCTTGTAAACTTAAAAGGAATATCTTTCTGTTCTGCTCAATTATATTTAACTGTTAAATCAGACATATTCTTAGCGTAATATGTAAATGTTGTGAAATTTCACTGCTTTGTGTCTTCGTAGTATCCAGGTCTGATGAAATCAATCTATCTTTTATAGCCCCAACAAAATTGTACTGTAACTTTTTGAAGATAACCTTGTCCGGTTGGAGTATGAAGTATCTATCGGATATATATTTTTTCAAATTTAACAAGAAAATTTCGGTCCCATTTTTGAACCTCACGTAACAACCAATCAACAAATTATTTCTTTGTAAGAACTTGTGAAAAATATCTAAAGGGGACTAACTTAACACTAATTCTACTCCACGAAGAATTGAATTTTTATTAAAGTGGCTTTGAAATTACAATAAATAAACGATTCATGAAAACTTGAAGGTCAAGTGTAATCTGTGTATTTTTTAGTTTGAACAACAACATATTTACAACATAACATAACATTAATTGTAAACATAGATAATATTTTATTGCCTTGGAGAAATTTTAATACCCAAATCTGGAAGAGGCCACCATGATTTCTTAACTAAACGGTCAAGCTTGACAACAGTCATTTCCGAATGGACTTCAAAATGGTGTAAAACGTAGGCCATCAGCACCTTGAGCTCAATCGTTGCCGATTTATAACCTATAATTCAACATTTGATTATTTCTAGATCAAAGACGATAAACAAAACCAAAATTGACAAGTTCACTAAATTGAATACAGCTTCTTACCAATACAATTTCGAGGCCCCAAAGAAAATGGAATATATTCACCCAATGACCGATTTTTTACGTTTTCAGGCAAAAATCTTTCCGGATCGAATTTCTCTGGCTCTGGATATATTTTCGGGTTGCGATGAATTATCCAAGTGGATGTAAAAACATTAGTGCCAGAAGGCAAACACGTATGATCGTCTAATTGAAGTGACGACTCCAACCGTCGTCCAAATATGGGAACCAAAGGATACAACCTTAAACATTCCTTGATACACAAGTCAAGAAACGTCAATGAGTTTATAGCTTCCATGGCAATTTCATTGCTGTTTGAAACGCGCATTTGATCAAACATCATATCAACTTCTTCTCGACACTTATCCTGATACTCTTTGTGTGACGCTAAAAGAAACAACAGGAGTTTAGCAGTGCTACTTGTTGTTTCATAGCCCTAAATTTAAAAAAACACACTTATAAATATTTAACTTTAGTTTGTAAGTTTTACATGTTTTGTTTTAACGGTTTAAATATTTTACACCAAAAAGGAACGTTGAAAGCTCAGTGAAGGTCTCCTTGTCCGAAAATTCTGCTTTTATCATCAGTTCAACAAGAGATTTACCAGCCATATCATCGTCAGTTGCATCCGCATCAAAATTCTTTGGCATTGCTGATAAAATCTGACCAATTCATTTATAAGTTAATGTTTGAAGCTGGTAGGCCAAATACATATATACATTATTTACACAACAATCACCTTAGTCCAATAACAGACTATGTCGTCCTGTATTCTATGCAGTTCCTTTTTCATTGGATTTAGATTCCAAATAAAGTCCACAGCATTTATAAAATTGGAAATACGATAGGACATGAGCTCTTTCATTCTAAAAGTTTAAATGGTTTTTTAAACAAATTTAAATTAACTTATACATTAATTCCGAGCAAATATCAAAGTTACCTTTCAAAGTTGGCATGAAATCGTGAATTTTCTTCGTTGGTTAGATCAAGGACTTGCTGACCTGCTGCAACATCTGTGTTTTTATTCAGTTGATATAAAGTCATGCAAATTATTCATTTTTTATCATAAAGTTAAAATTGATATAAAAATCACAATATAAACTTTAAAACTTACGTGATATTATTTCAAATGTAATTTTATCTACAAGTTTTTCAATTGGTATCATTTGCTTGCTCACATTGGGAGTTAATACGATTGCATCTTGCAAATTTAAAATGAATCTTTTTGCATGTTCCTCGAATATATTCAACTGTCGAAGAAGACCTTTGTACGTAAATGCTTTGGAGACTGCACTCCTATGTGGTTTCCATATTTCGACGGGTGAAGATAACAACCCATCTTTAAATTCCCCAAAACAAAATAAGTCGTACGCTTTGGGCTTGTAGAGATGTTCAGGTTTACTCGACATCCAAATTTTCTATTTGACCCATCCGAAAATATATATTGAATTTACACGACGGTTTTACATGTAAATTTCATAACGGCTATTATATGTATGTTTTTAATATATACATTACCTGAACCATACAAGGGTTAGTTACAAGTACCATATTGAATGATCCTGGCAAGTTGAGTTGGAAAATTTCGCCGTATTTTTCAACTCCCATGTCAATAATTTTTTGCAGTTCTGTTGATTCAAATTAAAAGTATTTAAATAATTTGAATAAATAATTTTAAAAGCAGACAAGTGTTTTTTTCACTATACCCGCCCCATATTTGTAGACGCATTTCAAAATCATCAGCAATGAAACAGATGGAATCCTTGTACTATTTTTGGCACTAAAGTCAAGTTTACCAGCTAGTCTGGCCAATTTTTTGTGTCTCACGAATGCCCCAATCAAAATCACAAAAGCGGTAATCAAAAACATTAAAACAGACATTGGCAAGGTAGTGTTTGCTGGTAACGAGCTGGAATAACTTAATGTGTCACTGTTTGTGAAGTTTATAAATATTGTAGGTAAATTTAATTCCGACTCCATTTTAGCTTTAAAAAATGTGTATATTATGTTGAACTTTAAGCTATAATTTGAAAACAACGTTGCGGATGATCACAAGCCAACTCAAAGTTTCCACTAAAACTCTTCCTCTAAATATAAGAAATGTTTCGGTTTATGCATTGGATGTAATTTGTTATTGTACAAACCATAAACGTTTTATAAACAAAAAATAATTTGGTTTGCAATAAGTTACGCAAAGTGTTAAAGACGCTAAACATTACTAATGTAAGTGAGCTTTGGAGCAATTTATGAAACCGAGAACGAGATTAGTCAAAATTCCATTTTTCATTGCACTGATACTAAAAAGCAAAGCACCTCATTATTTTAAAATGATCCAACATGATGAATAACAATACATTTATTTACATAAACTTCTTTTTTCCACGAATTATGTAGTGTATATACACAATGTGTGAGAAATATTGGAAGACACCGCTAAAGAAAAAAAAACGATTCCTTAAAACAATTATAGAAAATCGATATTTGTAGTTTTAAAATTAGGTACTGTTCGTATTTTTTGATGGAATTCTCACATTATTATCAATGAGATTGATTTTCAACAGCAAGTGTTAATAAATTTTCCTTTAATGAATTAACAATCCAATAACGAAACAAATATTATTGAACCTATGGCAAACAAGTTATGAGAAATTGTTGTGCAATAGAGAAAGAACTTTAAAATTATTCATTCTCTGCTCCCACAAGAAGCAATGTTGGTAACCACAGGAAGCAATTCAAGAAACTATTTAATAAGCGGAATTTTTTCAAGTAGTAATTGTGAAATAAATAACAACTTTTCGACGTGACTACTCGAGTGAAAACTGTTACTTACAAACTCAAATTATAATTAATGGCCTATTTTTTTAATGGCACTTGTTTAGTTTAGCGTTACCTGTATAACATTAAGAGTAACTCTTTTTGGAAAAATATGAATAAAATTGTGATAAGTTCTAATAAGACTTTGTTTTGATATAAATTACTCACAAATTTTAAACAATTTACTCAATTTATCGAAAAATCTTTTGATTTTTATCACGAAATTAGAAAATATGCTAACCATGGGAATATCTTTCAAAAGAAGATTAATCCCAAAAAATTACACACGTCATTAGATTTGTGAGAATATATTTGATACAAAGTACTCAACATTTAAACTCAAACTGTTCTACTAAAAATACATCCAGCACGTTACAAGTAGCATGCGATTTGTGCATAAATAAGCATTTACTCGATAAGTAGGTTTTATTTAAGTTCAAAATATTGATTTATTTAGATTTCACCCAACTGAGACGTTTCATATCTTTTGACGATCATATAATCAACGCGTTTAAGTTATGAAAACAAATCATGCACACCATATTGCATCCACAAATGTGAATTTAAATATTTCTGTTTTTGTTTTAACCCAGGTTCCAGTTTTTGTTTAAATTATAAATTAGACACTCTCTTTAAAGGTTAAATTTCAACCTTTTTTTTTACATATAATTCACTTGAAGGATACGTATTAGCTATTTAAATGATTTAAGTTTGTTTTTATAAGTGTACAACTTTGATCTTGCAAAGAACATGTTATCACTTCAAATGCTACTTTATAGCATTTGTTATAAACGTCTACAATTTACTGTTTAATTTGTATTCATTGTCGTCAATTTGAGATATTTAAAAATGCATAATATATACAGATTAGAACGAGATAATAACTTCAATTATGATACTAGTAACCAAACTCGAGAAGACCGGTTTAAAAACGTGTGGCTTGTTGTCGTTAATACACTTTTTGACAAAGGTCAAAAATGAACAGAATAAACTGAATTTAATTTATGTCATTTAGCTCGCGGTATGTAACCTGTTTTCTGCTAGACATTTTTCCCAAGACAACATACCATTTTGTTTGAGCGCTTTTTTGTCCATTTCATCTTCATCATTCCATGTACCAACACACTGGACTCTAAAACATACCACCATCATTTTCTTCTGTAAAAAGCTCAGTTAAACAATCACAAACAACACAATGGAGAAATATAAGTTTGATTTAAATAGGTGCTTCACAAGTGATATTGTGTCTATTTTTTGTGTCCACTACCATTGGTGTTAGAATTCAGTTGTTTGAGAATAACAATTATACTAGTATGGAAATATTTCCAAATTTAATTGTCAAAAACTCTTTGAATTACTTTTAATTTTTTAATGTAAAATTTCTTCTTAAATTTTACAGACTTACTTTTGGAAGTTAACCAGACCGACGGGTGCTACAATCTTCCATATGATAACAGTGGCACTGTGTATTCCGTTATAACGGATACGTGTTTTATAGCTTACAATTATGAGAACTGCAGGGCAGCCTGGACGCTTAAGTACATGCCTGGAAATACGTCACACGAGGATAATGAGTACGCTAAAATATAATTTTGTAAATTAATCGCATGCTGAAATGTTGATGAAATGCTTAGAGATCTACTCGAATCAACCGAAATAAATTTGGTAAAATTTTCAGAATTGTTTATGCTGAGTCGGTACAAACATGCAATGAGCAAGAAGGTGGGACACAACTCAACGTTGACATTACGACGCATTTTGAAACCGTCGCCAAATTCCCCGATGTCCTTGAAACTTACCATAATGTTTGTACATGTATCAATATACCTAAATATGTGCGGAAAATGGAAAAATGGTCGATTGACAATTATCATAACGGACTATTTGCATACTTTGAGCCTGACTGCAAGGAACAATATTCGACTGCTTTGTATATTGATGCGGGACACTGGGATAACTCAAGAGGTATGCACACACACAAAAGAATTTACAAAGGAGCCATAATGACTATCATGTCGCTTGGTCGAGCCTCCAACGAAACTTACTTCCAACAAAGCTGCCCGGAATATCCAAATGATGAAATTATGAAGGTAGAACTCTTCGAAGCCTTTAACAAAACCAGTCACAAGAATTCTATTTTTGTTGATGAGACCCCATCTATTCTGACAACCGGGATGAACAATGACCTAGTGATTTTCTTTGCTGAAAACGACTTTGAAGGCAAGTTACCATAAACTATAAATTTTGTTGATTTCGTATGTATTTATGATATTTTAAAAAGTTGTTTCCCATTTTCAAAGGTTTTCACTTTGGGAGCAGATCGACTTCAAAATGCAACAATTTTCAGACACTAGTTCAACGTCGTTAGATCAATGGAGTTGGATCCATTAAAACAAAAACATGTGTAATTGTGTACTCGGAGAGTGGCTGTACAGGACGTAGTGTTAGAATTGAGGCGCCAGGAATTTCGAATTTGACAACTTTATGGGAATCCACTGTTACAGGCGAACGTACTCTTGAATTGCTTTACAATGAATCTTCCCAAGGGAAATGGTTAACGAAATCTTACCGTGTGTGTAATAACGAAATAGGAGGCTCAAGCCTCTACGTTGACATTCTCTCTGATGATCGGACAGTAGAGCCAGTGGACGGCCCTGTTATTCTCGAAAATTTTCGGAATTTATGCGCATGTATTACTGTTCCGGAATACGTACAAATTCTTGAAAGATGGTCAATCGACAATCACGGAAATGCAATGACAGCATATTTTTCACCTAACTGTTCACCATCCATTTATTCTCCACTTTGGATCCCTGCAGGTCATTCCTCCTATTCTTTTGGTTTGGGTTCTTTTAAAAAAGTAGACGAAAGAACAGGAGTCGTCTACAAAATTCAGTCGTTTGGACCTGACCCTGATTCCGACTATTTTATAAACCACTGCCAAAAAAACTGCATTGAAGTTGAAGACCTTTGGAATGGAAACCGAACAATCATAAATAATGCAGACACTTGTGAGTTTGACACTAAATCTGATTGTACAAAAGCCGCCCTGCTCATGTTAAAGCAGATACAAGGTCATGAAATAAAACTTCAAGAACTTATCGAAGAGTTCCAAACTGTTCTAAAGCAAATTAGAGAAATGGGTCAAAATCGACAGAATGTTGCGTTAAATCTCACAATTGCTCAGCACGGGTTTGATGACGGGCTGGAAAATTAAACAAATGAAATGCAGGAGCACACAAAGAAGTTCGATTCCCACAATAACAATTAGTAAAACTAGAATACATTTAAAATTGAGTTACATTTATGATATCAATATGCTAACACTAACGATAAAAGAGCTATCACAAAAAACAATGGAAAAAGAAAGGAACATGTCAAACTAATTTGTTATAGCTACCCTAAATTTTTGATACTTGTAATGCAACATTTTTTCGAAAATGCAATCAGAAAAATACCTTGTAACGTTAAGTTATATTATAAATCTAACCACATTTCCTGTTTAGCCTCTAAAATCACTTTTAGTGAACGGAAATCAAAAACAAGAATTCTAAATAAATGATTCAAAATTATTGCATTGCTTTAAGAAAGTTTCATCGAGTAATAAATGGCTTGGCAAACAAAAATTATTCAGAAGAATTTTTTTTTTGTGTTTTATACTTAAGTGATAATATTTCAGATATACGCGTGTTCATTTCTTTGTCGAATGATATTGGTGGTTTATTCAAACAAGGTGATAACCGTAGCATATTGTATAGTTTGAAAAAAACTTTACAAGCCTTTGTATGAAAAATGTTCCTAAAGCCATTCCTACATTGTATATATCCGAATATGATGATATCAATATTTCTTTTAAAGGGTCAACATATACCATTTTTGTTTTTGTTGAAGTTATTGTTCAGTTAATGTGTGTGGTTTCGACAAAATGCGATTTTTTAAATTTATCAATATTCGGGTTACATTTTTGAACATTTGTCCTGAACTGAAGGATACAAACGTGCGAAAATATCAAGATGTGATTCACATATCATTAGCTTTGATGCAATTTCATGAATTAGAAGAACATATATTAGAAAATACCATAACCATACGGTTCATGAGATCCTAACGCTTGTGCAAAATTTTACTAACAATGCAGATCAGGGGGTGGCTAATCCAGAATCCGAATGAAAAGTATATTTTCTGGGACAGTTTTGCATGC
>JAQFZH010002075.1:0-18033 GCA_034695485.1 Entomobrya nivalis
GAGCTTTCGATTGATATGTGATTCATTACTGACGGCCATTTAGCCCAGGCCCCTTGTAAATGGAATAAGGTCCTTTACAATATTTAAGTAAACTTTTTAAAGGATAAATTAAGATTTACTCAAACTTAAGTTTGTGACTGGTAACAGAAAAAAGTGAAATAAGATGGGGAAAAAGTTTACAAATCTAAATTGTAGATGCTTTCCAAATATATGCGACACAATAAAAAAATCTAGTTACGTTCACACAAGTTCCAAAAACGGAATAATAGAATAGAATAATCGCTGTAGTGGGTATATATATTGTCGAGCTACCTGGAAATTTTCAGGTTACAATGAGGAATTTAGCTGTTCAAAAGCTAAAATTCAATAACCTGTTTTATTTGCGATGACCTCTCAATAAATCCCCAATAGCTCAGAAATCGCAAACAAGATACGATCATTCTCATTGGAACTAACACGGGAAGTAAAAAAAAATTCTGTTTTTGTGAGCGAGGCGCTCGCTCAAAGAAAAAAAAGAGTACTGAGCGTCAGCTCAGCTGTTTGCTTGTTACTGCGCGCGCTAAATGGAGCAAACATGGATACAAATTGAGCCTTAAAATCTTTGTTTTACACAAAAATAAATTCAGAATTGTGATCTACGTCAAAAGTTACCCTAGAAAACCTATTTTTCGACGTCCAACTTGAGAGACATTTTTTTTACTTCCCGAGTAAGTATTAAACGTTTAGTCCGATGTAAACATATCCGTTATTTATTATGTTGAAGTGCGTGCAAATAAGAGCGTCTATTGCTTCATGGAATTTTTTTTAATAAACAAAAAATAAACTTTGTCGGAAACTATACTATTTTATATGTATTAAATGTGTATTCTTTTAAATATATTGGTTTCAGTCAATAACAATTATTCTAGTTGTGGGAGATAGTAAATTCGAAAGATGTCAATATGTGATTGTTACCCTAAAACCTTGAGAGTCATTTACTACATACGTCTGAAATCTTACATAAAACTGTGCCGACGTCACCGGACAAATCGAAAATAAAGAAGGGACATTTAAGGACTAACAGGAATATTTGGAGTCTACGGGAACATTTGAAATCAGCAGCGGCATTCGGGGTCAGCAGGGATATTAGTGGTAAATTAGGATATTTTGGATCAGCAAGGACATTTGCGATCAGCCGGTACAGTTGGGCTCAACAGGTCAATTCGAAATCAACAGGGAGATTTGAGTTTAGCACGGACCTTTCGGCTCAGTAGGGACATTTAGAGTCAATAGGGATATTTGAGGTCAACAGGGATACTTGGGGTAAACGGGGGCCAATAAGGACAGTTAAAATTCCCTTCACTGAACAATTTAGAGATGTTGTTTAAAGCGGAACATCAATCACCAAAGACAACGCCAACTTCCCTGTGGAAACAAAAGTGGTATAGAAAGATTAAAATTTTGTAACATCATTGAAGTTGCCCTTGGTTATCAGAAGACGAACAATGAAATTGCTTTGCGTCTCATTGCATCAATTAACTGGCAAAATGCGACAAAGTTGTGCAAGGTTTTAAGCTTATTGGATAACTAAAAATAGTATTAATAGAAGTACATTTAGTAGATGTGCGAATGAAGTTCATAAAAATTATTAATCGTGTCTTAATAAACTATTCATGATTTCAACAAACGCAATTAAAAATATCTGTTTTTCCTAAAACGACGTTTTATTTTGTGGAAAAAAGACTTGATCAATCATATTAAAAAAACTATTTCCAACAGTTCTGATTTAAACGAACTATAGAGCCTTGTTATGAAAAGTGCTTTGTCGTTAAATATTTAATTGTTATTACAAATGGTTCGGTTCCTAGAGTTTTGCCGAAAAAAGTAGTATTTATGGCAAACAAAAATATTTAAATATGAGTTTACTTCTGTCGCTTAAGCAATTATACGTACTTGACTTTCCACAAAACATTAAGAATTTATTTACCACTTACGAAAGTATCCATTCGGGTATTTGATCAACAACTAAGTGGAAAATTTTACTTCCATATTATAGGTATATATACTTGACAAAACAACCTACTTAGGGCCTAAATATTGCTTCTCGAAAACATGTTTCACAATTAATACAATCAGATAAATATACACAAGGTAAGTTTTTAATATTTACATGATTAATGTTCTTACATGGGAACTAAAGATATGCCTCCAGATATGGAGTCGGACTTGCAAAGATATGGTTTCAAAGTTAACCTTAGACGTTAACAAAACGATTTTGAATTTATTTTTGTGTTAAACTAAGCTTCAAAGCCTGCATTTGGTCCAATGATTCCAAATAGTAACTTACGTTACGTCAAAGTTTACCTCAACAAAAAAAAATTGTTTTGAACTCAGACATGCGCGACATTTCTTTGATTTCCCGTGTAAGTCATATTACCAGCTCTATGTAAAATTGACTTATCTTGATAAGCTCATAAACACATTTTACACAATTTTATATCTCAGTTTTCGGTGGCTATGGAAAATAACTGTTGACCTCATCGCTTGAGCTATCCTTTTATTTTGATGTTGAATAAATACCTATGTTCTTTATCAATTTGCGCTTTTTCTTTAAGCACTTCACATCGCAATTATACGAATTTGTGTATAAATTGCCTTGTCATTGGTTTAAAAAGGCTAAATAACCAAGTATAAGTTTTTTTCCCAGCAAATGTAACCAAAATATTTACTATTTCATATTCGTAGTAAAAAGCTTGAAAACATTAAATTGTTATCAATTTGATCAAATTTTTTGAGACATATCTGGGTCAAAAGGTAAACCTGTTTATTCAAAAATATCTTACAAGGTGAAACACAATTACAAAATACTGGAATACTAATACGGTTGGTTGTGGACTTGGCTTATTTTCATGGGAAAATTACATTAAGGCTTATGAGGCACTTGTAACTACATGATTTCTTTGCATACTGGTTTTAATTTTGGGTTGTCAACTTGATGAAGTAAATAGACATAATTCGTGAATAGAAACCATGTATTTGTTATAGATTATACCCAGTTAAATATTGGATTCGGATTGTTAGACAAATAAATGCATGACAAAGTATAAAACTAACCAAACGAATATTTCTGATAATGTTGTAAAGTGCAGTTTTACTTTATTAGATTAACACACGTGAAAACATCAAATTTACATGTATCAAATATGATGAACCATTGGATATGTAAAATTGACACTAATAAATGTAAAAAAGAGAATATAAATATTGTAGATAAATTACTACAATATTAATTGAATTTACGATATCAAAATTGCATCAAATATACGTGTTACTAACAATTCAAAATGTTCTCTAAGAAATTCTCGGTTAATAATTTTAAACGATCCGCATAAAACTTTAATTGGTTGAATTGCCAAAATAGTTTTTAGACATTTTTGGTAAGTCTTGCGCTTCGTCTTAGCCGCTAATAATTTTACTTTCGCATGCTGAATTTCAACAACCTTTCTAGTCAACGCAATCGAGTCTACTGCATCAGGTAACAAAGTAATTTGAATTAGCACACATCCAAATATACCGATAACAGCTCCAGTATATACAGCCAAGTTAACTTTTTCCCAGCACACAATGACAAAATAACATGAAATCACAGTTCCCCAGAAAAACGTAGCTTCCAAAAGATATACAAACCAATTAAACCATTTTTGAATTCTGCCGTACATGATTCGAAAAAAAGTATAGAGGTAAATAAATATTGGAAATCGGAGAAATCTCATACATTCCACAATTTTTGACCCTTGATCACCAAATACGAATAAACAGCATGAAAAATAACTGCCGCTTCGACTAAATTCCAGACCTACCATAAATAAAAGAACTGTGCGTAGAACCAAAGTGTAATATACGGTTTTAGTATCCCAATACATCGGATCCTTAAGCAAAATGCGTAGAATATAGTCTGTAGTATCATAGTTCATATATAAGGCGATCGCAGTTAAAGCAAACGGAAATCCACCAGCAAGTGCTGTGGTCGCTAGCATTGCATTTCCATACTCATCTGAATCCCAAGCGTGCTCTCTAATATTACCTAAAAATATAGCGAACACATTTTTTAAATTACAGCGGAATCATTTTAAGTAAATGTTATTTAAGACTTTAGTATTGGATTACCTGATAGAACCAAAGCTTGTTTCATTTCAATTAGTTCGTTAAACGAAGTTATTAAAGAATTTTTGATTTTTAAAATAGAATAGCCGAAAAGAGTAGCTCCAGTAAAGCTCAAAAATATAAGTGCTAATATTACAACTCTTTCCCAGCCAAAATCTTTTTCTTCCCTTCGAAATATGCCATAATATATGGCCAGCAAGCCGGAGAGTAATCCTTGGAACAGAAGATGTGCGAATGATATTGCGACAAATGTCCATTGGAGTGGTGAGCGACTTACTTTTAATGCGGTGTAATTTCGATTAAATCGAATTGGAAATTTGGGAATATAGAAGAAGGCTAAAGAATGAATTTCTAAAGCGAAAGTTTGCAAAATAGATAGTGACGGTTGGGGCTGTAGCTTAACTTTTTGCTTTGATTTCATTTTGAAGTTTAGATGAAATAGGAGTTTTGACATTGCAGAACGAATAACGAAATATAAATACATGAACATGTTTTAAACTCGCTTAGTTTTTCAGACGACTTAAATTATGGTTTATTAATAATGTGAATTGATTAACTTTTCTAGTATTTTGTTAAACAGTTCAATTTGACTGGTTGGTTTAATCTACCAAATTGATGTTATATTATGTCTGCGGCAACGATTATGTTACAAACCTATGTTGTAAAATATACCATAAGACTGTCTTGGGATAATTTTTCAATTATCGTTAATTTTTGAATTATCAATAATTTTCACAAGTTTTGTATTTAGGTTTCCTAAATATGTTTTGTTGTATGCCAAAGGATTGGAAATTACTTGTGTTTTAAAATCGCCGATTATAAATACGAAGTTGTTATTTTCGAATTGAAATTAAATGCTCAAAATTAATACAAAGTTGATATTAACTAAATTTGAGCGTTAAACACTTTGAACACAAACGAATTGTACTTTATTGCTCATATATCACTTTTATATAAGGAAATTGAAGTAAATTGGTCATTTAAAAAATTGCCATTTAATATAAACACTGGAAAAATATATTAATTTTTTTAAACGTATGATAATAAAAATCGTATTCATATTCAAAACCTAACCTAACCCAAATAATAATACACATTTGTTAATGCGTTAATAAACAATTCAAGCTGATATAATACCATAACCACTGGAAAATTACGCAAACTTCAGGGAACGATTACAACTGTAATTTGGTCTATTTTGTTTCTATGAAATTGCTCAAAAACAGAACAAAACAGTTTTTCAAAGTGGCTCTTGCAAATGGCTACAATTCTTTTTTAATAAATGAAACAAATTTGCAATCATAATGTTTTCACGTGCCAGTTTAATTTCGAAAATAAGTTAAATACTGGATGTATGTTAGAAATTGGACGTCAAGTTTAATGCCAACCGAATAACGGACGCGGAAACAAATTCGCGTGGTAAAAAAACTAAATAAGAAGTCATGGTTTAACCATTGTTCATGACGCCAACAAGGTAATTGTACAATTCCATGAATAATTCAGAAATAAATGTAAAATGTCAGCGATTTAAGTATAAGCACCCTACAGCAGCACAAGAATTTCGTTAAAATTGGCATCAATGCTATTATATGAAATTATAATCGTATCAAAAAGCCATGCCAACAATAACTCAAAATGTTCTCTTAAAAAATCGATCAACTATTTTAAATGATCGAAATAATATGGAAAAAATATTATTGGAAAGAATTAACATTGAAACCTTCAAACTTTTAAAAGTTACAATACATTTTTCTTCAGCTCGTGCTATCCTTACCTACTGAAAATGATAAAAGTTAACTAATATCCAACTTAAAAGTACTTCTTTCTTTTTTGCAATAAGTGTCACCTTAAATCCTAACTTTTTACGTGTATAAAGGTACACTAGAAATTAACCAACCTAAATTTTTTTAGATGTCAAGAATATGCATTGCTCATTATAAATATTTAAAATCCTGCACAAGGTTAAAACTTGATTCAAACGTAATACGTAATCTTTTCTTTAATCCATCAGCCCAATTACGTTCAGAAATTTATTGAAGTAATTTACGAAATCATAATTGCATCAAAAAGTCGTGCCATCAATAGCTCAAAATGTTCTCTAAGAAACTCTCTATCAACTACTTTAAAAGTTCCACATAATACTTTTATATGACAAATAGACATTGCCACCTTCAAATTTTTCAAAGTTGCATTACATTTTTGCTGAGCTCTTATTGTTTTAACCTTTGTCCTATGAATTCCCACAACATCCCTCGCCAACTTAATAGTGTCTACAATATAAGGGCCTAAAGTAACTTGTATAAATACAAGTGACGATACACAAATAATTGCTCCCAAATATATAATTAATGTTGCACTTTTCCAACACACAATTACAAAGTAGCAAGAAACTACAGTGGACCAGAAAAATGTAGCTGCTAACCCAAAGACAAACCATTGAGCCCAAATTTGAACTTTTCCATAAATTATTCGTAATAAAGTGTATAAGTAATTAAATATAGAAAATCGTAGATCCCTCATGCATTCTACAACTTTTGACGCTTGATCTCCAAGTATAAATAAGGAAATGAGAAAAAACCCTCCACTTCGACTAAGTTCAAGACCAGCCGTAAATAAAAGAAGAGTACGTACTACTAACGTACAATAAACTGTTTTAATATCCCAGTACATCGGATCATTGAGCGTCATTTTAAATATGTAGTCCGCTGTATCATAATCCATATAGATGGGAACTACAGCAAACCAAAATGGAAATTCCAAGCAAATAATTGCTGTCATCAACATTGCATTTCCATAGCGATCGGCTTCCTTTTCGGTTTGTTTGATATTACCTAACATTTAGAAAAAATTATAATTGCGAAGTTTTTGTCAAATTTATTTAAAAAAAAGCTTACCTGATAGTGTCAAAGCTTTTTTCATTTTTAACAGCTCATTAAATGAACTGATTAAAGAATCTTTTGACTTTAGAATGGATAATCCAGCTAAAGTAGCCCCAGTAAAGCCTAAAAAGACTAGTACCAACATCAAAAGCCTCTCCCAGCTTACCTCCTTATTGTACTGTGGAAATATGACAACATATAAGGCAAACAGTCCAGTAACTAGTCCATGAAGTAAAATATGTGCGAAAAGTGTTCCAACTGTAAACCACTGCAATCGCGACTCACTTATTATTAGTGCAGTGTAGTCTCGGTTAAATTTTACGGGAAATTTTGGAATGTAGAAGAAAGCTAAGGAATGGAGTTCCAAAGCAAATGTTTGTAAAATGGGAAGATTTAATGGTGTGGCTGCTTTTTTTGTTTGCGTTTCATTTTGTTAAGCTTTGTTTTTATGGGAACTTGAAGCATGTTAGTTGTCAAATAAAACTAACGGATAATAGAACATACGAAAAAAACGAATGCCTGATGGGTAGGAAAAAGTAAGAGAATTATACTGGCCACGTAATTGTTACGTACACTCGGACTTATATATTTGAAAATTTGTGTAATGGCATATTGCTAAATAACAGGAAAATTTAAGGTATATCAGTACTCAAATTACTTACATGTAACCCGATAAAATCGACCACGTATATGAAAAAAAAACTAGTTACTTGACAAGTCTGTTATATACTGCTTTACACGTGTGCATACATTCATAAAAAATAAATAATTCAATGAAAAACAATACGGTAAAGGTATATGGTTTTAATGGTATTTAAAAAATAACTTTAGGTAGGAGTCTGTAATATGTACCATGACATATTTTTCTGATACCATGTTTGAAAAGCTGAACATGGTAAAACTGTGATGTTAATGTTGTATTTTTTTATTCCTCGTATGTTTTTTTTCTTACACAATTTCTAGAAAATATCAATAAATCCATAACGTATATGGTTGTATAAGATAACATGGATGTAATCAATATAATTGGGAAAATACACTAATTGAGTTCAACCCCTTTTCGGTAAAAAAAAACGAAAAAAATACAGATTTTATGATATACTAGCAATCTTGGGATAATCCACTTTTTGTTATATGCTTACTAATTAAATATAACAATTAGGCAAATAACGCTACATGCTAATTTGATAGATGCTAAAAGCTTACTCCAAATTGTATGGTAAAGCACATGGTTTAAACTGGGGATAGGGAAAATATGAGCAATTTCTCTTTTGCAACTGCAATTGCAATTGAGCAACTTGCAAAAGCTTAAAAATGTTAGCGCTCTCAATTAGTGTAGTACTTTAACATAGCTGTAATGTAAGTTATTTTATGAAATCATAATCAAATCAAAAAGCCGTGCCAAAATTAGCTCAAAATGTTCTCGAAGAAACTCTCTATCAACTATTTTAAACGATCCACATAATATTTTTACAGGAAGAATTGACATTCTCATTCTCATTCTCAGAGCTCTTATTGTTTTTATCCTTGTCCTATGAATTCCCACAACATCTCTCGCCAATTCCATAGTGTCGATAGCATAAGGCCCTATTGTAACCTGTATAAATACAAGTGCAAATACACAAATAATTGCTCCTAAATATATAACAAAGGTAGCCTTGTCCCAACACACAATGACAAAGTAACAAGAGATGACTGTGGACCAAAAAAATGTAGCTGCTTACCCAAAGACAAACCATTGAACCCAAATTTGAACTTTTCCGTACATTATTCGTACTAATGTATAAAAGTAACTAAAAATAGAGAATTTTATATATCTCGAGCACTCAACAACTTTGGATACTTGATCTCCAAGTGTAAATAGGCACAACAGAAAAAAGCCTCCACTTCGACAAATTTCAAGACCGGCCGTAAATAAAAGAATAATACGTACAACTAATGTGCAATAAGTAGTTTCAATATCCCAGTACATCGGATCATTAAGTGTCATTTTGAAAATGTAGTCTGCTGTATCATAGTTCATATACATGGAAACCCCAGCGAAACAAAACGGAAATCCGCCGCCTAGAATTGCTGTTATTAACATTGCATTTCCGAACCGGTCGTGTTCCCTATCGCTTTCTTTAATATCACCTGAAAAATAAAATGAGCCATTGTTATAATTACTAAACTTATTTAACAACTCATTTTAGGTGAACCTTACCTGATAGTGTCAAAGCACGTTTCAATTTTAACAGCTCATTGAACGAACTAATTATACAATCTTTTGTCTTTAGAATAGAAAATCCAGCTAGAGTAACCCCAGTAAAGCAAAGGAAGACCAGCATCAAAAGCCTCTCCCAGCCAAACTCGTGTTCAGAATGTGGGAATATGACAACATATAAGGCAAGCAGTCCAGTAACCCATTATAATCGAAAACCAAAAAAAATATACGCAACATGACTGGTTACTTCACAAGTCTGCTCTATATTACTTTTACACGTGTGCATACATTTATAAAAAATAAATAATTCAAAGCTAAAATATGGTTAAGGTATATGGTTGTAATGGTGTTTCAAAAAATAACATTTTGTTGGAGTCTATTAAATGTGCCATGACATATTTTCCTTATACCATTTTTGAAAAGCTGAACATGCTAAAAATGTGATGTTGATGTAATTTTTGGGTTTATTATATGCATTGTTTTCTTATACAATTTCTAAAAATTATCAATAAATCCATAACGTATGTGGTTGAATAAGTTAACATAGATGTAATCAATATTATGATATTTGAAATATCATTATATTGAAATTTTTACTGCGGAGCAAAAATGTGCACGAAAGCATCCACTGCGCATTTTATCTACTCTGCAGAGCGTGCGTTCAGTGCACGGTGCGTCGCGCGGAGTAGCGTTATTACGGGAGCGTTTAATTGTCGTAGCTCCACCTAAGGTGGCCATTCGAGATTGAGGTTATGATATTCGGTTTTTCCGTATCAAAATGCACTAGCTAATGTATTTTTCAAGCTGTTATCTTTCTACTATGTTGGACATCATCCTTGTAAGTTTACTTAAAGCATCTTAAAGTTTACTTAAGTAAAAGCATCTTTTACCTTTATTACCAGTGTGTACAACATAACGTATCCCATTTTATAAAGAATTAACAAATAAATGTATTTTGATTTAATGTTATGATATACTAGCTTCATTAGATTCTCGAACATACTGTTTTATGAAAATTCTTCCACAAGTCAGATAATTTAGTATTTATATGACTTTCGTTCAAAGATTTAAAAAAATAAAAGGTTTAAAAAATAGTTTTTTTTTCATATTTAAAAAATATTTGATCTTTAGTTTAAATTTTTAAGACCAACTATTAGCAAATGGTAACATTTGTCATTAGTGTATTCTTGGTTTCTTGCTTTCTCAAACATATCAAGTTTTTAGTGTGTTAATTGTAGTAATTTAACTAAAATACTTCATTTTGACATCCCAATTTTTTACTGGTTGTCAGCCTCGTGCTATAGATTTCCTCGGAATTCTTTTGAGTAAATACAATGCATGAGAAAACTATGCACTATAATAGGACACAGTGTAATGTAATTATAGTCTGATAAGTTTGTACATATTTAGTTGTATTCATCCACAAACAAATTGTCACAATTAAAATAACTTACTAAATATATTATCTGTATTATTAGTATAATCTTGTGCGTGTGCACTACTTTTATTTAATTCTTCATTACTTGCTCTCCAGTCGAAGACTGTCCTCTTCTTCCAAATCATTCCATTTAATATAACTTAGCATAATACATAATTACATTCATATAATATTCATACAATACATACATATAGTAATTACACAATACATGTATTCGTGTACCATGCATACATCCCATATACGTGACAAAATGACATAATGAAAGCTTGAGTCTATAACTCCAACTTTCGGCTTGGTACTCTACAGTTTGAGCTAAGCAGGCTATGTAAATGAATACGACTGAATTAGCTGTGGTGTTCAGAATTTTATGCCCTTATTAAGTTCTGTTGATGCTCGAACACCGCATCACAATACCAAGAAGAAGTTAGTAAGATATTTTTAAACACTGCAGACAAAATAGCCTAGCAATACTCCGATGTGATAGAGACATAAAATATTTCATTATTATTTTAGGAAAAAATATAAGGGAGGCCTAAAATCTACATCTGCAATCAAATTTTAAATGAAACGCTGCAAAATAAAATTTACATCATTATCAAATTAATAGTTTGAAAAAAATTGAAATTTACAAATGCCAATGGCGTCAAGTTATTGATATATGGCATAATACAAAAACCGATTTTTAATGGAGGACAACTGTCATAAAACCGCTTCATCCAACGGTTTCTTCTAATTTTCCTTTGGTTCTTGAACGTGCGCAATTGCTCGACCGAACTCCTGTTTAATTTTCCAGCCAAACCAAATACGAACCCACTGAACAATACACTATCTCCACCCATCAAAACTACAAGTACCCATTGGAGTATAGTTAAGGTACTATGCAGCTTTATAAACAAATAGCAACTGAAAATTTGGACAACTCTACCAATTAATTGGAAAATAGTCATAAGACCAGTAGTAGAAAAAATGACATTTAAAATTCGGTCATAAATTTGGAGTTGTCTGTAAATTTGGATTGTTGACAGGGATGGGTACTGACCAATCATTGTTTTATTTACTGAGTTACGGTAAAGCAGGATATATGATTTGAGACATTGGCAGGTTAACATAAAAACGTTGATCACTGAAAAGCAACAACTTCCCCCGAAAAAGGACCATGCTCGGAAATTAGAAAGGAAAAATATGACAGGGTAACTAGCAATGTTAAATATACCAGTTGTAATGGGGAGTTCAGGTTTTAGCCAGAAGTATGCTGGGCCAAGAAATGGAATCAGGACAGCACTAAGAATGTACAAGTGCATAATCCACTTGATGGCCTGGTCGTAAATAGTGCAAGATGGTTTCCAAAAATGGCCTGTTAATAAATTGAAGGGTTATTTATATTAAACTGTAATTAAAAATTTGTAAGTTAATTCCAAACTTACGATTATTTCGTCTTTCGAATTTTTCCAATTCTCTTATCAAGTTCACAAAGAGATGTCTCTCTTCAAATAGTGCCATTTGCAGCATTGCCCCAAAACTTATCACGCAAATGAAAAACACATTTTCAAGTTTAGTAACCATGGGCACCAAATTCCAGTTTAAATGTAATTGAAAAATCAAACCGACAATATGAACGGTCACCCAAAAAAGGTTAAATTTGAAAGTTTTAAGCTTTCTTTCCGATGAAACTCTGATTATGGAATGTACGCTGTTATGCTTTCCCTTTTCAAATGGCACGGATCGAAAACATTCCGCTATTTTTAACATACGCATAAAAATTGGAAGCGTATCTTGAGAATAAAACATTTTCGTAAGTTTCAAATTTCTAAGTGTGGTTTTTAATCTGGACAATTACTGTTTTAGTGTTAAAAGAAAATGAGCAGGAAAAATCAAAAAAAAATATGGTCGTTATTTAAATACTCTCAGAAATTATGCGTAATAAAAGGGTCTTTTTGCATCTACGAAAAACAGAAAAACGTAGTGCCTATACTAGTTCAAATTATTACGTCTAATAAAATTCTACGTCGATAAAACTTAATAACTCAAATTGAAATATTAACTTCTAATGCAAAATATCCGAATGATATGGCATGATAACTATCATGTACAAAGAAAAAATGGGAATCTTCAACCCCAAAACTAGCCTCGGGTTAACTGGACAAATTTTCAGGGTTCCAGAAAGAACTGCAAAGTTCAAAAGCAAAAATACGATTGCTTGTTTCCTCTGCAATGATTTATAAAATCCTCAAATGCTCAGGAATTCGAACATTTATACATTTAATGTCATTCAAAAATATGACATTGAAAGCATAAATACTTAACAAGCTGCATTTTATAACAAAGTCTGTTTTTGAACAATTATTTTTTATTTTAATTAGTGAACTTATATATAAGGCAAGTTAGGGTTAGTACAATTTCAGATATAGAAAGCATGTGTGAAACATATTAAAGCCGGGCCTTTGTTTATAGTTTAATAGTTAGAAGATAGGTTATTTGTTTCGTATTTTTTACTCAATAATTATTTTGTTTACGAAGCCCAGATAAACCATCACATTTTTTCTTCCGGGTTCAGCTTTATGTAAACAAGGTAGAATTAGAGTAAATGGCATATACTGTTCAATTTTTTAAGCTGGTTGTAATAAAAATTTAATTTGTGCCATGTTACAATTTTTTTTGCTAGTTCCGGAACAACGAGGCAAACTTGCAGGGTTGCACAATAGCCCATTGTTATTAATATTTTTTATATGTTTGTGCCGTGGAATTCAAACATAGAAGCTAAAAGGGATGTGCACAATGGCATGTAGCCATATGAATAAACAACTTGAGTGGAGGTTTTGCAAAATCCAGTAATTTGGAAGTTGTCTTACCGCACAAGTGGTCATAGGGAAAAACTCTTTTAATGAAATGAAAGGCTAGATATTTGTATTGACATTTATAATTTATAAATCTGGGTTTGTTCGTCCACTCATATTTGCAAGTTTCCAAGTTGGGCGGTTATGCAATGCAAATGAAATAAATGGAATACAAAAATATAGTCCATACAATAGAAAATTACTATTGTGTTGGTATAAACAGCGTAAACTATGGACAAACGTAATATTTTACTTTTGTTCAATTTAAATTCATAGCGAAATTCATTTTCAGCTATTTTTTAAAATTAATTAACTTATTAATTAACTAAGGAAGTTAGGGTTATTACAATTTTAAATATAGGAAGCAAATACAACACATTTTAAAGTCAGAGCATTATTCTGAGTTTGAAATTAAGTATGAAGAGCGTGTTTTGTATGTTCCACTAAGTAATTATTTTGTTTACTTAATAAGCTCAAATAAAACCGTTGTAAATATTCTGCATTTGTTTCTTCCTGGTAATGCTCTTATGTAAACAAGGTCAAAATGTCGTAACATGAATTTTGGAATATACAGTTAAGAGTTCGAAGGTGGTTGTAATAAAAAATTCAATGTATGACAAAGCGATTTATTTTCCTGCTTGTTTCAGTGCAACGAGGCAACCTTGACAAGGTTGCAAAACGGCCTAGATTGAAATAAATGTATGTATATTTGTGTCGTAAAACTGGAACTACAAACTAGAAAATATACAAAATTACGAAAAAAAAACGATCATTTACCAGAACTTGTTCTAGTGCTCACTTGAAATGAAAATGTTTTCAAAGTTCAGAATAAAATAGCTTTCGAAGTGCCCCTGGACAACTAAAAATATAATTTGAAAGATACTAAAAGAATTTGAAATCAAGAGTACCACAAGAAACTGGTTAATTTTTATAACCAGTTAAATTTCGATTCATGTGCTTAAAATCCAGAAATGTGTTAACGAAATATTACGGGTCTCACGGATGATTCAGGATATAATATTACGCTCAATCTTTTGAAGTATCTTCAATTTCTTGCTCAGCATTATTTTCAATCAAAGAAAAATAGAAAAATTACCATCAATTTAAATTATTTAAAATATTATAACGTCAATTTATTACCAGATGCTTGACTTATTTAGCGTGACAAATCACAAAACGTATGGGTCGTTAATTCTTTAAAAGATATGTGGGGAATGTTGCTAAATTAAGATATGGGGATCGCAAAATTTCACAGGCGGATTAACGTAACACAGCTAATCCTTCAGCTTAGATACGATCTAGTATATACAATACTTATAGCTTAAACATGACTTGTAAAAATTTGAGTTTACATGAAATGCTTACCGACTGATAAAATCTGTCTTAATAAAACAAATTTTTATATTTTTTGTTGATATGAATACTTTACTTTATAAAAATTCAAAGCACCTTAACGTTCGTTTACAAAGTAAGCCCTTAAGAATTTTCTTTTACATTTGCAGAACTAATTGAACGAGTTTATATTATCTTTCCACTTGGAACATATTTGTACAATAATTCAGTATAATTTTTTTTAACTATTTTATTTTACATGAAAAATTTAAGAATATTAGAGATGCTAATGCACCTATATCTTTAAAATATTTGTGTAATTTGCATTACGAAATCATAATTGCATCAAAAAGCCGTGCCATTTATAGCTCAAAATGTTCTCTAAGAAACTCTCTATCAACAATTTTAAACGATCCGCATAATATTTTTATGGGAAGAATTGACATGACAACCTTCAAATTTTTCAAAGTTACATTACATTTTTTCTGCGCTCTTGCTGTCCTTACCTTTGTCCTTTGAATTCTCACAACATCTCTGAACAATTTAATAGTGTCTACTGCATAAGGGAGTAAAGTAACTTGTATAAGCACAAGTGACACTACACAAATAACTGCTCCCAAGTATATAACAAATGTGGCCCTTTCCCAACAAACAATTACAAAGTAGCAAGAAACGACAGTGAACCAGAAAAACGTCGCTTCTAACCAGTAGACAAACCATTGAATCCAAATTTGAACCTTTCCATACATTATTCGTAATAAAGTATAAAGATAATTAAATATAGAAAATCGTAGATCCCTCATGCATTCAATAACTTTTGAGGCTTGATCTCCAAGTATAAATAAGCACATTAGAAAAAAGCCTCCACTTCGACTAAGCTCTACACCCGCCATGAATAGAAGAATGGTACGTATAACTAAAGTACAATAAACTGTTTTCGTATCCCAGTACATTGGATCGTCCAGCGTCATTTTAAATATGTAGTCTGCTGTATCATAGTTCATGTAGATGGGAACGAGAGCAAAACAAAATGGAAATCCACCAGTGATGAGTGCTGTCATCAGCATTGCATTTCCAAACCGGTCGGGGTCCCTATCGTTTTGTTTGATATCGCCTAGAAAATAATTTTAAATGTTGATTAACTTGCGCAAAATAATTATTTGAAATAAACAATTACCTGATAATGTCAGAGAGCGTTTTATTTTTAACAACTCATTGAATGAGCTTATTATGCTATCTTTTGCCTTTAGAACGGACAATCCAGCCAGAGTAACCCCAGTAAAGGAAAGGAAGACCAGTCCTAACATCCCAAGCCTCTCCCAGCCAACCTCTTTATTGTACTGCGGAAATATGACAACATATAGGGCAAATAGTCCTGTAACTAGTCCATGACCAAGAAGATGTGCAAATAATGCTCCAACTACAAACCACTGCAAACGTGACTCGCTTATTACGACTGCAGTATAGTCTCGGTTAAATTTTGCGGGAAATTTTGGAATGTAGAAGAAAGCTAAGGAGTGGACTTCCAAAGCTAATATTTGTAAAATGGGGAAATTTGATTTTGGGCGTGGTCCTCTTTTTTGCTTGTCTTTCATTTTTATAGGCTAAAGTTAGAGTTTTACGTATCCTTAAATTGAAATATGTTTCTTGTCAAGTATAACTTGAAGTAATAAACAAGACCAGAATTTGGATTGCCAGATGGACCAAAGAGTGCAAAAATTATACTGGTGCGAAGATAGTTATGTGCGCTCGGTTTTATATGCATGTTTGCCAAGTTTGCATAAGATTGAGCTACATTCGTACTAAAAAAAACTGGCATGGATTACCAGTACATGTTAAGCTTGTCCTTACATTAAAAAATAAAATAGAACACGGAAAAAGAAGTAAGGCAAAACTACTAGTCGGGTTACAAGCTTGTCTTACATATTTCTTTACACGTGTGCATACATTTGTCAAAAAATAGATAATATGACGCAAGAATGTTATATGCACAAAGGACTAAAAGAGAAAATCCAATAAAAATATACCTTTTTGCATTTGAAATATCAAATTAAGAAATTATGTAATACCTTTAAGGTGCGTCAAGTAACTAACTATCTTTAGTTTAGAGTTGGAGTATACATTGCTAAAAATATTTTAGATGTTGATATTACTCATTTCTTAAAGCGTGTCTACCCAAAAAAGTGATGCCAACTTTGCAAGTTTTACATGTGCATATTTGTTCTGGGATAGTTTTAAATATTTAAAATAAATCTATTGTAAAATTTAAATACGGTCAATCTATAAATTTAGGAAAAGGTACTAACTTTGTTCAGCCCCTCGTAACGAAGCAATGAACTGATTTAATGTAATGATATACTAGCAGTCTTAATATTTTCTATTCAGAACAATTCGCATTTAGAAGAGATTAATTAGAATACCTTTACAAGACCCAGTAAAAACAAGTCGTAAATTTTTGATTACTTCTAAAGTTAAACAGTCATAAAAGTTTTGCCAAAGAACTGTAAAAAGAAGTCAAAATCATCCTACAATCAGAAAATATAATCATTGATGTATAAAATAGACGAAAAGAATTTTTCAATCACTATCATTAAACATGCCTTATTAATTTTAACAGTCTGTTAAGTACTGACGTAAATATAGGAGTAGTAACAGTCAAGCATAATTCCAAACGAGCACCGGGAATATAAACTACTTATATGACGTAGTAAACCACAAAACGTTTAAATGGTTAATGGCCAACTCGTTTTCTCAATAACCATTTGACGTTACTTCAAGTTGGTAACTTCAATTTTATTTATGATGCAGAAGTAAATTTAAAAAGCTCAGTTAGCTACAAACTTATACAAAAAGGCATTAAACTGTTTATTATAATTCTACTAAACAAATACATATAACATTCATTATTTTGCTACACTGCTTTGACGATTCTATTTGTTTAGTTTTATTGGAATAACTGTTAAGGATATTTTTTAATTTAGATATCAATCGTTAATATTAGAGACTGACCCAACAAACAAAATATATCAATTAGCTTAATGACGGTATAGTATAAATATTTGATGGTGATTGCGGAGATGCGATTTGTCAAACTGTTTTACTATTTATTTGACAAATACATTTTGTGCTGTAACGGACCTTTGCCTTTGGGGGCGGATCTCACAGCTACAGCCCTGATGCGTACCAAAATAATATGCTTGGGAG
>JAQFZH010002076.1:0-18032 GCA_034695485.1 Entomobrya nivalis
CCTACATGCCAAATTTGAGCGAAATCGGTCAACGCGTTCTTGAGTTATCGTGGTGACAGACGGACAGACAGACAGACGGACAGACAAACGCGACCAAGTCAATACTCCGCTGAGCTTCGCTTTCAGCTACGTAATAACACATATCCCAAACTAAACTGTTCTCTCCAAATGCCATGCGCATTCCAACCAAATACGTGTACCATATTTTCAGAACTTTCTTTTCATTACCGAGAGACTGCAAATTAGCTAACTGGAACGACCACATTTTTTACCCCTTTGTTCATTTCACGTAATTTAAATATTTACTCAGCTCAAGCACTGCTGTTTTTTCATGTTGGTATCATGTAGCAAATTTGTAGAATCTAGTACCACAACTATTGCACTGCCGGGATGAAATGAAACTTCTCAGATATGTGTGGTTTACAAAAAAACCACGTCCAAAGCAGACATTTTTTCAAAATGTTACATGTAAAATGCTGGAATTGATACAACAGACAAGTACGTAGAAAGCATGTTCAATTGTTTGCAGGGATCTCATAATATATATTTAATAATGACAATGTAATTATTGGAATGCCCTGTGTGTGCTCTAATGACCACAAGTAGGAAAACATTGTCCCACGTCTGTTTACGCTTGAAGATAAATCGAAAGCAAGGCCAACGTACTAACTGTGAAAAACAGGCAAAACGTTGTCTATTAGAAACTAAGACTTCTTGTAATTTTGTATTAGGTTTCTGAAAGTAGACTGGAAGTAATGCTGAAAGTAATTGCGCACAGAGAACAATAAGTTGTCCAGCAGAAGAATGATTTTTCCGGAATTAACAACAAGGACAGTAAACTTACTACATAAAACACAAAAGAACTGCGAATCAACGATGTAACGTTTTATAAAACTGTGTCTCGATGGCTTTTAAAAGTTGCTTCACAGAATTTCTACGAACTACAGTCCTAGCTCCTCAATTCTATGGATGGTTTTGTTGTTATTGTGCGTGGGAACCTTTGGGAAGTAAAAGTGTAGCGCAGCTTTCATCCTAAGTAAAGCTTTTTGATAGTTTATTTCTTTGCAATTGAAGGAGATAGTTTTTTTGCTTTCGTTCTTCCCGGAACTGTTTTGAAGCTGAATGATAGATATTTATGAATTCTTCGCATGCTCATCCTTACAATCATATATAACATATTGATTACGTATTGCGTTATAAGCTAAACTTTATGAAGCGTAAAGTAAAATTCATAAAATGAAACATGCTATTTTTTCTTGGTAAAAAAATAAATCATTACTGATGATTACTTTGAACTCCTAATTGGTTAGGTAAATTATAAGAATTACATTTTAATTTCATTTTCTCTGCCAGCCGCAAATTATTTTCTCCGATTTGACTTGAGGAGACAACCTTGACGAACCAAGTTTCTTTTTATTTCAATGAGTCCATTCAAAACGGTAGAAAAAGCTATGCGTGTAAAAACTACAAAATATAATTTTGATACAAACATTTAATATAAACCTCTGTAATAACAATTTCTTTTCAAAACACCACTTTGTTGTAAAAGTGGATTCGAAACAAAGTACATGGAAATAATGAGAGTATATTGTTAATGCTCTGAAAAACTCAACTATTATATATTTTCCCATCATTTATTCATTGTGATTTGCTAAGTATTCATTACTTATTCATTAGAACATCCTTTATTCCTGAATTGTAGTATTTATATTTACATCTCACGAGTTCTATAACTTCAAAAGAACTTAATCTTTTGAAGTTAGCATGTACTAAATCATCATTCCGTTGAATATTCTATGGTAGAATGGTAGTTGTTGGAAGTTTTACCATTTGAAGGAAATTTGCTTTCTTCGAATCAAAAACTTTTCCAGCCATACCAACCAATTATCTCAATCCACGAATTATCAACATCAACGTACAGATATTTTTATTTCAAGGTTTTCCAGTGTACATCAGTGGCAACGTTTTCTTATTAGTTAGAGAAATATTATAGAGATCATTATGCATTCTGTGTGTTTCTTAGATTTCTTCTTGATAATTATAAAAAAAATTATTTGGCATTGGATGAGTATGCTACTCTCCTACAATAATGTTCACTTGCTCAATATTCCTCACAAAAGAGAAATACCATAAAGTTTTTTTTAGAAAGGTCTATATTTAGTATAGTGAAGTGTTTTGATTCGGGATATTGGAATCTACTCCTAGTTTCATGATTTATAGGTCAGAAATCAACCACCAAGTAGCATGAAAGGGCAATTATAACAAAAGAAAGTCAATCTTTACCCTATACAATTGCAACTAAATATTACATTGAATCATCTTGAGCAGTCAAATCTAAATCACATACATATATATATATATATCTATTCATAGATACTTTAGTATGCATAGCTGACGTATGTTTTCCAACGTTCAAATTCAACAGGTTTTTATTTATTTGCAAATAAGGGAATAATAATCGATCTTCTACGTATTTTACAGAGAGAAATTTGGCGAGGAAATAACGCAAACTGTATCTTTCATAAAAAAAATGTGTTTTTGAATTTGTGTGTGTCATGCCGTTCTAGGAATATTATATTTGTGCCATCCTTTCATCCAAAAAGTCAAATGCAAAATGTTCTAGCATTTAATATCATTATATTGTAAGCTTTTTCTGTGCCAAAATCTCTACGCAAAATTAGTTTGATTAATTAAAGTGAAGAAAACCCAGTGGTCCGGGGTAAAACCGCGTGTGAGATGTTAAGCTAAAAAAATTGTGCATATGTGTGCACATTTTGAATATCAGGTTTTGAACATATGTATAAATATAATTTATTGCATTATGAACTTCGTGAGGAATTCCAATTAAGGAATATCAAGGATAATCGTTTGATTAGTAATAATTATCTAACAAATTGGTTTTAGGTTTTTGTCTAGTCTGTAATATGATCAATATGATTTCACTGTCATATGTTTTTATCTATTTTGATCAATAAGAATAAAACATATTTACAATCTCACTTTACATATACTGTAATAAAAAAAATATATCCTGTTTTCAAAATTATGAGTGATACGTACAACTCACGCTTTTTAATATCTCACGCTTCCATACACGTGAAAAAGCTCAAAATTACATTGATGTAATTAAATTACATTACAGTGATGTAGTCCATGTAAAACAAAACAATTCATAGAGAAGACATCTTCGGATCTCATTTTATGGATTCCCACCTACACACAACTTCGTCATTGAATAATAATCATCCAAATAAAAAAGTCCCAATCTGAATTGTAATCACTTTTCCTCTAGAACGGTAAAATAATAAATGGGCCAAAAAATAGAAAAATAATGGTATACTATGCAAACAACAATGTGAACAAATTATTCCAAATTGATTTTAAGCTAAGCTTTAAAATGACTGTGTGGGCAGATATGAAAATATTTGCAAATTTGCAACCTTTCTCTTTCACAAACAAAAAACATTTACCATGTTGGCGAACACCTATATGTATGGTATAGTATAAGTTCTGGAACAAAGCTTTTGATCAGCGCAACTTTTGTCTTGGATGCTGAATGTTTAGATGTACGCTTAGTCGAGGTATTGAGACAATTGTCTTTGCATGACTATAATAATGAAGCTCTAGAACTTGGATTAAAGTAAAAAGAAAATATGAAGCGTTGTGAGTATGTATTTCGTGCAATTATCCGATGCGACCGACTTTCCGTAGCATAAATTTAAAGTTTTATTATAAAGTGAAAGTTTCAATATAAACTCAACAAAACAATGCCATAACTTAACTTTCAGCAACAGATTATGGAAACGCCCACTCGAAAATGAAAGTAGCGTCGGTCTGCACAAAACATTTTTTTTAAATGAAAAACAAGTATTTGTAAATAAATACATTCGAGTTGCTCTATTTTATATCGTGTTTTTATTATTTACAGTTCTAAAATGTTACCAAGAAATGTTTTATTTATCGACCCAATATCAATGTGGTCTAATGCACATTCAGTGTGTCTTGACAGGAGTCAACTTGAGCTCCAAGTTCTTTGGTGGAACTAACTGTAATCCAGCAGGCTTTCCTTGCATTGGCACAGGGGTTTTTGCGGTTGGCTCAATAATGAAATTATGGACTATGTGTGCGATGGCAGATTTCACTTCAGTTAGTGCGAAGCGCATACCTGGCCAAAGAAATGTCATCAACAAATTCATTTTACTCAATCACCTACATATTTACATTAAGCTTTTGTTTTCTACACGTTCACATTAAATAAATTGTGCATTACCTATACAATTTCTTGGCCCTATCCCAAACGGCATGAATGCGTACGGGTTTCTCGCTGCTTTCTTTTCAGGGCTGAAGTGCTCCGGATCGAATTTGTGGGGATTGTCATAATATTCTTTGGAATGATGAATGCTATTGAGTGGAATAGAAACAAGAGTGCCTTTTGGGACTACAAGACCAATATCCGGACTTCTGTACTCCTTAGCACAAACCCTTTCCAGTCTTGTTGTAGCAGGGAATTTTCGTAAAACCTCTGGAATGCAAAAAACAGAATGCAATCTAGCCAGACAGTGCAATGTGCTATAAATATATTTGATAAAATGCGGGTGGAATAGTCAATCAACTTTCTAGCATCTATACAAATTTAATTTATCATCATCATTCTGTATTCCACTCACCACACACCACCATGTCCATATAAACAAGCTGTCCTACATCATCATAATCAAAACTGCCGTCCTTCTTGGCAATCTTTGCCACCTCTTGTCTGAGTCGGTCTTGAACCTCTGGATGAAGGGCCATCGCATACAAAGCAAAAGTGATTAGATTGCTGGTTGTGCTGAATCCGGCGAAAAAGAAAACAACACTTTGTGCATTCATCACTTCCTCTGTGAGATACTGCTTCTTCTCTGCTCCAGAAACCTGAGCTTCTTTCTCGAATGCACTCAGCTCATCTGAACCAACAGCTTTCAACTCTCCTCTTTGTGCTTCGACCAGCAACTGTAAAAAGTCGTTTCTCTTGGCTTCTCCACTCAAACGTGACTTGAGGCCCTGTTCCAAAATCTTTTCAAAGAAGGAAAGCGAGGGTTTGTCCATGATAGTAAGTCTTAAAAAACGACTTAAACGGGGAAACTGTATTCTCAGGGCAAATTTAAACATTTGATGTGTTCTGAAATCTGCGATTCGATTAGCATTGACGGCAAATTGGGACTTGGGATTTTTGATGGTTCCCGCACTCATTCCAAAGACAGTAGAGGAAATTACTTCGACTGTGTATTGGTTAACAGAGCTTAAAGCGTCAATGTTTACCGATCCACTTGGACTTGACTTTGCCCTGTGATTGTATTCTTCCACCCATTCTTTACCAACTGAATTAAAATACTCCATCATTCGGCGAATTTTCCCAGTGGTGAAAGTAGGGCTAACGGAAGCACGCACACCTTTCCATTCATCACCTTCCAAGCTGGGCAACATTTGATGAAGACTGCCATCGTCCTTGGTGAAAAATTGACGGCGGTCAACAAAGTGATCAAAGTCTTTAATAAGCACCTTCTTCGTTAATTCCATGTCCTTTATAAGTAGTACAGGCGTACTCAGTTGCATGAATCCACAAAACTTCTCAGAAGAGCTCATTTGGGAGTAGGCATAATCGTCAGCAACTGTCATTGGTTTCCGGCTTAGAAGGAGGTCCAAAGCACTGACGGCAGGGGATGTATCGATTTCTCGTACCCCATATTTCTCCCAGTAGTTCTTTTTACTGGAAAGTAAAAGTTTGTAGAGCAGTGCTCCGATTGTTAGGGTGGCTATAAGGGCAATCCACATTGTTAACGTGATTGAGAAGCCAATGAATGGTTCAAGGTCTTGTTTTCACTTTGCCTTGTCTTTGTGCAGCTGGCCGTGAAGAATATATAAATAGTACAGACAGAGTAGTTAGTACTGGACTGGAACAACGTGCCGAGTAAGTGTGAAATGAGCAAGCTTGCTTCAAATTTGGCAATGAAGCAATTCCATACAAATTCCAAGTAGCAACTTGTTCTTGTTTTTAAGCAACATTTTTTCTCTTATCTAGCAATCGGTGATACAATACTTATAACCAAGAGATAATTTTGCATGAAATCAGACCGCTTCGTTGGTTTTTAGAAAGAAAGAAAATGCCGTACTGAGCGTTTTTTATGCACAAGGAGTAATTATATGTTTCAGAACAGCATCATAACAGAAGTACAGTGATACTCTCATTTTTCTGTGATACTACTGACATTTACTACTACTGACTGACTACTATTGTCATTTGAAGTACATAAATATCATCAGTTAAATCATAAGTATACGTAAAAAGGCTTTCTGCATGACTGACTGAATGAAACTGTCTTGTATCAACTGCGGTTTTCAAGGACATTTCAACCTACAAACAAAGTCAAGTGCAAAAACCAAAACGCAACATGACAGTGAAGTGTATGCACTAATATGTACGTCTGTACGAAATAAACGAGCTGTGTAATTTAAGTGGCCTTAATAACGATAATTTCCCACTCTGCTTTGTGCTTACGTAATTATACTGGAATGGCAAATTCTCATGAACAAGATCAAAAATTATACATTAAAGCCTTCTGTAATCAGCAATAATGTAACTGAAACGCTGAAAATATCTCTCGTGACAATTTCAATAGAGTAGAAACTACTTTCAGTTTATGATCTAACAACAACATAAATTTACATTTTCGTCATGTCATTTTGTTCCATTACTCTCAGACAACAGCTTATAGTTTGTTAAGGTCATCCATGATATGACGCGTGTGGTGGTAATAATGCAGTGTGGGTCTAGTAAAAGTTATCTAATTAAAATATTCTAAAAGACATTTTTCTAAGTACATTGAAATCTAAAGTAATTAATTAAAAGGAATTAAATGAAATAATAATCTAAATTGAGGTTTTCTACTACTGGTTTTTCTATTTTTACTATTCAATTGTTGTTCGAATTGTTTAGTGTGTTAAATTACTATTTTATTAAGACTGCGATTATTGTAATAGAAGTAGTTAAGGAGGAAGATATGCTAAACGAGGTTGAATAGGAATATAAACATAAACTTAAATATGTATATATAGACGGTCTGCAGTAAAGAAGCAAAAAATAATAATAATATATATATATATATATATATATATAGGTATACCATATCCCCTGATAATTTTTATCAAGGCTGGTCACCTTCGTATGCATTCCGTTGTAAAATTCAGTTTTGTACAATGTTTCGATTTACATAACTTATACATAGTAATTCTCATTTAGAATAAATATATTTTGAAAACCTTTGCGTCGCCAATTGCAATGCAGAGTAGTTGGAATAGTCGGGTACCCGGTAGGACATATTTCGCGTCTTGATATTGAGAAGGCTGTATCGTCGTGTGGACTTTGCCCTTTTTAATAGGTGACATGCTACAACACACATTTCTGTGACTTCAAACATTTCAAATGTGCACATATGCGTAAATTCACAATGAAACTTATCTACAACTTTCCGTTAAGAAATCAGACAAATTTTCTGCATGGCTGAAATGTTTCATGGAATCATTTAGAGCATAATTATTTTGTTTCCTCTCGAAACATATTTTAGCTTTGCCATATATATGAATTCCAGTTTCAATGTTTAATACTCCATTCGATTGGCATCACGTTTTCAAGAAAACGAACGATATTAATAAAACTATTTTTAAGGGCTGTTGTTAGTGGAAATGAATTTACGTCAATTTAGGTATCACTTTAAAAAAAGAATGACATACTCAAGTTACCCCTATCCCTTCTTTGCATGGTAGTCAGGTTTAACGTAACGGCAGACGTTATATAGGTAAAATGACGTCTGGCCTTGATTAGTTGATTATTTCAAAGGCCACGTACTTATGTTATTGGCCTCTGGACTTTCATTCGTTTTGTTTCTGACTGAAGTACTAATGAAGAAGTAATGAAGTTTTTATTAATCATCTTTATGGATAATGGAATGGAATTTTTGATTCATACTTTAATAGGTACATATACATAAGCAGTTACAAAGAGTAGAGTAAACATAATATAGTTTATATGTTCGTATACACTGTACTGTAGAGCTTCCATGATTCCACATGACCGAAACGTTAAATTAAATCCCTTAATTTGTAATCAAAACAGATATACACATTCAAACTCATACTCAACCGTCCATGATACCTTGTTATGGTAACTACATCAAATCATGCATCATGGAATAGCTTGGCATTTGTCCCCAAATGTCATCGACACGATGAGGTTGTTAAATTTCAAGGGCTCAATCTTCTGAAGTGCGTACTTGTAAGTTTTTGTTAGTTTATAAAAGTACTTGACACCACTGATTAGGGAAAGGTGAAGTAGATGTTGAAACCTGGAAGTCCATTTGAAGTCACGTTTTAAATTTTGTTAAACATACACTTGAGTTAAGAGGAAAAATTGTAACCTTTTCTAATTGTATGAGTTTCAAGAAATATTTCAGATTTGAATTTGTTACAAGTTAAGAAAGCACAAGAGACATGTCTAGTTTATCAACATTGATTTCTAGACTTATGCGCAAACATTTTTGCAATATTTATTTCGTTTCAGTTATTCCTGGTAAGAATAATATTATGACTGTCGAGACTGACTGTATGACACAGAAAGGAAGATATGGATTACAAATAATAAGAGCAATACATATTGATATCATCCTCTGATCAAAAACAGATTTGTTTTCATTTGTTGCCTTTTTTACATTTGGATGTTAAGAAAAAGTAAAAAAGGGTGTCTGAAGGATTGTCTGAAGTCTGATTTACAGTAGAAAAATAAATAATAGAAATTTCCTTGAAGCCAAACTTCACGAAAATAACAAACAAGCTTAAAATATAATGATGAAAAAATGTGATTTTCAGTGCATAACTCCTGTGATTCTGTCTCACAACTTAAATTTCATATGCAAAAACGAAAAAGATGTTAACACAAACTTCAAAGTAACAGCAAAGTTGGAGTATTTGTTATAAGTTATAATGTTCACATTCACACAAATTTTAAAGAAAACTAATGAATGGTACAACAAGTCCAAACAACGCAACATGTCAATTGTTGTAAAAAAGTTAAAACGAGTATTCGACTAAAGTTTGCAACAAATAGTACGTTAAAAAACGACAAATGAAACGTTCAATTTTTTGCTTGATTATTTTACTGATATTTTTTTAATGCGTGGAGAGGTGTATTATTAATATACCAGATTCTTCTGCTGTAATGTAACGATCTTGCAGTCTGATGTGATGAGTAAAATATGCCGATACCAAGTTACCCTCAAATTTTACTAAAGACATAAAAGATCTAGTCACATAAATACGTATTTATGTTTTTGAATCTGTCCTTCATTCTTTCAAAAGTTATTACATAGCAACATAGTTTCATATTTTTACAAAATAATCATTATTTGATAATAGAAGTCAACCGCAGCTCCAAATCGTTTGGAGGCGTGCACTGTAGTCCCACTGGTTTAGCCACAATGGGAATCGGAGTCTTTTCTGTAGGCTCGATTAAGAAATTGTGGACAATGTGAGCGATTGCTGCTTTACTCTCCTGTAAAGCAAAACGCATCCCTGAAGGAAACAAACATTTATTTAAAATGACATAAAACATGTATCTACATGATTTGTACTTATTTTATTATCCAATTTAGTGAACTTGCCGATGCAATTCCTTGGCCCCATCCCAAAGGGCATGAAGGCGTACGGGTTTCTTGCTGCTTTAATTTCAGGACTGAAATGTCCTTCAGGGTCAAATTTATCCGGATTGTCGTAAAATTGTTTGTCATTGTGAATGGCGTTCAATGGAACAATAACATTGGTTCCCTTTGGAACCACCAATCCGGAACCAGAGTCCCTATATTCCTTCACACAAACTCGTTCTAATCTCGCAGCCACGGGATATTTCCTAAATATTTCTTTGTGAAAGAAAGAAACACAAAACAACTTGTATTTTTTTTTCGATTCAAGCTATTTTCAAAAAAAGAAGAAATCGTCCATCATTCACTTCCCTTTCCTTCAGGAAGTTATCTTTTCGCCGCTTGCTTACCACAGAAAACCATGTCCATATAAACCAGTTTTGCCAAGTCATCATAATCAAAGCTACCATCCTCTTTTACAGCTTTGTTCACCTCTTCCCGCAGCTTCGTCTGGACATCCTGGTGCAGAGCAAGGGCGTATAAAACGAAGGTGATAAAATTGCTCGTTGTGCTGAATCCGGCAATAAAGAAGATAACGCTTTGTGCATTCATCACCTCATCAGTGAGGTACTCTTGCTTTCTCTCCGTTCCAGCAATTTGAGCATCTCTCTCAAAACTACTCAACTCGTCAGATCCAACAGCTTTCAGTTTCCCTTTCTTTGCCTCCGTCAATAATTGCAAAAAGTCGTTTCGCTTTGTTTCCCCGCTCATCCTTGCCTTCAGTCCTTGAGTGAAAATCTTGTCGAAAAAGTCGAGAGCCTCTACATCGAACATCTTTAAACCCAGTTTGTTGTATAAGCTTGGAAATTGAAGTTTAATGGCAAATTTGAATAATTGCTTTGTATTAATATCGGCAAGTCGGGTGGCCATTGTGCTGAATAGAGATTTGGGATTTTTCACTGTGCCTGCATGCATTCCAAATACAGTTGATGCAATCACGTCAACCGTGTATTGGTTCACAGTTTGAACAACGTTAATGTTCACAGTGCCTTTGGAATTTAATTTGGCCTTACTCGTGAGCATCTCAACCCATTCTTTGCCCACCTCATTAAAGTGTTCCATCATTCCTCGAATTTTGCTGGTGGTGAAGGTTGGACTCACAGAGACACGAACCCCTTTCCATTCATCGCCCTGTAAAGTAGGGAGCATCTTATCCAGACTTCCTTCATTAGAAAAAAACTGACGTCGATCGACAAAGTAGTCAAAGTCCTTGATAAGGACCTTCTTCACTAGATCAATGTCCTTCACTATGATTTCTGGCTTGCCCATGGAGACAACTCCACAGTATTTCTGAGAGTTTCCCATCTGTTCGTAAGCAAAATCATCTCCAGCAAAGATGGCTCGGCGTCCAAGGAAAATGTCTAGTGTTGTTACTGCTGCAGAAATGTCAATTTCAGGTACACCGTACTTTTTCCAATATCCTTTTGATGGATTGTGTAGCAACCATTTGTAGAGTAGAATCACAATTATAACAACAGCGATATAGAAAAACATGCTTATTTTTTTGGAATCAAATACACAATATTATGAAACAGTTTAAAAGTTCGGAAAATTTACGTATGAAAGCGTAAATAAACATGAAAATTATATTTGCAACTTGTGAGATCATATATTATGAGCCAATGTGTTTCTCAACTGTTTCGTCCCGAAACTTTGATTTTTGCTTGCAAATTATATAATGTGATACCATCTGAAATAATACAGGAGCATAAACCATATATATAGCTTGCTTTACAGAGTGGCCAGTGGTCGCTTTGTATAAACGTAATTGAATCAATATTATGATTATGAATTGTAAATTGAAGCAATTGGTACTTTGTATATACTACATAGATATTTAGGCTTGGATCTATGTATGATGTTCGACTCATGGATTCCAAATAGGTTTAGGTATGACAAATATAATACATGTGTACGAACAACTTGAAAAGAGACATGACATCGCATCGAAAGAATACTGAATACTATCTCAAAAAGCAAGAATTCATGAGAGTGTAGCATGAAGATTGAATACAAGAGAATGACTTTGAAGGACAAGTGCTTTGTTTTTTGCTGGCTAACTCTCAAGGCTATTGCCCAAATGGAGTAGAATTACTTTTGACAAAACGAAACCGAAGTAAAAAACAAATCATTTGTAACGTTTGTTAAAATAGTTTAATTTAAATTTTCTGGTTATTAAAAACTATCGTAGGATGGCTAATTAGAATTAACTTCGCAAGAAGCTTGTTGCTGGCAAAACAAATTATTAACACAGTGTAATGAAATTACATCAATAGTGAATAGAATACTTTTTAATTTTTTACCGTTTCATATTTCACGCATATTGAAAGTTTAAATATAATACCGGGATTAATATTCCCGAGTCCATAGTATGAGCATAAAGGAGAGCAAAAATGATTGACGTAACATACCTATCTAAGGTATCGACCACTAATGCTGTTATTGAGATGAGATACATAAATTTAGAGCTAATAATACTTTACATCACGCGCACACCTCACAGATTTTGCAAAATCAGGGAAAATGGAAAACGTTTGCCTCAAAATTATTATTTTTCCAGCAAAATGAATTTAAATAAAAGACCAAGGCTAATTATTACTTACCAAGAATAAAATAACGCTACCGCTGTGTGTTTAATAAGTGTTTCATACTCACGCTGGTTAATCTATTCGTTTTAAGCTTTATTCATGTTTCATACCATACTTTTCTATTTTTCTATGCATAATTTTTGATATTGACAAAGTGGTTCAGAGGAAATATTTACTGCAGATGATAGAATAATTGTAAATACACACACTTAATAGAACAATAACCTCATGGAAGAGAAAACACTTATGTAATTCCACTAAAAACAAATCATTCAAAATGAGACAAATTTTGCACTCCAGCTTCGCGACACATATTTATACGACGACAAATTACGTATGTATGCGTGATCGTTTATTCTTTAATGATGAATAAATTAATACTGGAAAATGAAATTTTGTTATCTTTGTGCTTATATTAATAATTGGAACTAGATCGGATTTATTTCTAATGTAGTGTAAGGTAAGTGATGATGCATTATTAGCAAATTTGGTTGATGATTCCTCAAAATACACTTTCCAGACGCAAAATTAAATTTACTAATTAAACCATATTTCCAGAATTTCGTCTGTGGAAACCATCGACTTCGTTAGTACCATGAACTCAAATATAAATTTTACGTTTTGGTTCGGTTTTGATGTTAGAAAACATGAACTAATTAGCGTATGATTTATTTTACTTTCGGCAGTAGTAAACCGCATACCTGTACAGGTGAATTTGAGACAAGTTAAATTAATTAGTATGTCATCTTTATTACTTTTCACGATGCGCTTATTAATATAGGACAGATATTAATTGGTTGCGTAACCATCGGCGTAGTAATACATTTGGGACTATGATTTTATTATTTTAGCTTACGTGCAAATGCGCGAAATTACGATTGCGACTCATAGGGACAAAATATATTTTAGCCCTGTACGGCGTAAATAAGCTGGAGCTTGGATGGTCATTATCATTAAACTAAAAGCATAAATGCTCGTAATCATAAGAACAATATTATTTGACAATCCCATTCGCTTCCTTGCACAATCGTTCTTGAGATTCTAGATGAGCAAATAGAGAATAGACAGCAAAGGAGATGAAAGCAGACATAAGTTGTAAAGTCAGCCAAGAAGAATAAAGTAATCCATGAGTGACAATCATATCGTCTGTTTGATGCCAACTGCTCCTCACTTCCGCGAAATCGCAAAGAGACATCCTTTTCAAACGCACTCAAGTCATCCAAACTGACTGCTTTCAATTCACTTTTCTGTTCATCAATAAGCAACTCTTGAAAACTATTCCACCTTCCATTTTGGCATTTTCAATCCTTCTTACTTCCAAACTTCATTGACGTAGGATTATTCAAGGAATTCAACAAGGATTGTTCACATAAGCAAAACTTGGTAAATAGTTCGGCGTATCGTGAACCTAAATTTACCATGATGAAAACGACAAAGCCAACGTCTGACACATAAGACAAGCCGTTTGCTTAAAACAGCTTAAAGATCCAGCAGGAATTTCGAAAACCGCAGTTCCAACAGTGCCCATGTACTTTTACTTATAAATTTACTTTTACTTTATATTTAATTTAAGTGTTTTGACGATTCCGCCACCGTCATTCTTTCTTCAGTTTATTTTTTGAATATATGTAAATGTTTTGCTTACGCTGGTTTTTTAGTATGTATTTGTATTACTTTGCATTTCTGACCTTTAAGCATTCTGACTATAGCATCTTAAATCTTACGGAAGGTATGATTTTGGTATTTTTCGCGAATGCATAAAAATCGAATGATTCAACAAACAGGTATCTATAACAGGTATCATACGGTTCTTTAATATAATCCTACTCAGACTACTCTTAATAAAGTAACTGGGTCAGAGCTAGACCCAGAACTTTCAATCATACACTTTTCACTTTTTCCTGAGTGCAGTCATTAATCATCCTTTCAAAACTTCATGGCCATAAGCAGGTACTGATTAGTTGATGAAAGAGATTATTATTATAAAATTTCTAAGATGTGCTGTGCAGAAGGAAAGTCATTACAAAATGCAATATGGAAAAGATGAAAGCAAATGGCAGTTACCTTGAAATTCAAAACTTTTCAATTAAAATTTGACTATTTTCTTTGCTTTTATGCAACTAGATCTTGAAATACCCTTAAGACAACGGCCGCAAATTGACAGTGATTCTAGATAAATTTAGATTATTTTTTGATTAACTTTGCCTCTAAGTTTATTAACAAAATTACTATAATATTCGTGTTAATATGTAGCATGTCATGCATCCATTTTCTCTTGATACACCGCTACAAGACAATGTTTAATGTGTTTAGTCAAGGTCAATGGCATCAGATATAGGTATGCAATTAATCGAATAGACCAGAAAATGACAAGCTTTATATTGCTTTTGCATATATCATGTACAAAAGTTTGGCTCATTGCCAGTTTCAAAATTAAATATACTAAATTACACGCTTTATTTTGTAAAAATATTGTTGTTTTTTTTTGTATAATAAACATGGGAAAGTATGATTAATCTATTTGGATGTCCTTTGTCGCAGAATTAGTTCCAAGTTCCCTGGCAGTTGAACACCGAACCCAACAGGTTGAACTTTCACTGGAACAGGTGTTTTGGAAGAAGGTTCAATTACGAAATTGTGGACCAGGTGGGCAACCGCAGCTTTAGATTTCACCAGAGCAAATCTCATTCCTAACACAAATGAAAATAACAGTGAAAAGCAATGTCAATGTCATAGCTAACCAAGTAAATAACATCGACGAAATGGACACGATACAAACAAATAAGCAAATACCTATACAATTGCGGGGCCCAGTCCCAAAGGGAAGGAATGCATAGGGATTCCTTTGTGCTTTCTTCTCAGGGGTGAAGTGTTCCACGTAAAACTTGTCCGGGTATTCATAATATACAGGATCATTATGTATGGACTGAACTGGCACTGCAACGATAGAATCTTTTGGAACACGTAATCCACTCTCAGGGTCATAATACTCCTTGGCGCATTTTCTTTCAAGACGGCTCAGGGCTGGGTACTTTCTTAGTACCTCTTTGAGAACAAAAGCAGAAAACTCAAAATGAAAAACCAATTACAGCTCCATCGCCTACATCAAAAATTCATAGATGTACTTTCACTTACCACATATAAACATATCCAGGTACACAAGCCTACTTGTGTCATCGTAATCAATATTTTTCTTTTCTTTAAAAAGCTGTGAATCCACTTCTTCCCTCAGTTTTTCCTGCACTTCAGGATTCAATGCCAAACAATACAAACAGAATCCAATAAAATTGCTTGTTGTCGAAAACCCCGCAAAGAAAAATCCAATCATTTGCGCATTTGCCAGCAAATCATCATTCAGCCAATTTATCTTTCCTTCTCCAGAAAGTTGAGCTTCCTTTTCAAAAGCGCTTAGTTCATCGGATCCAACAGCTTTCAATTCACCTTTCCTGGCTTCAGCAATTAGTTGCAGGAAATCATTCCTTTTCTCAGTTCCATCCATTCGGGTTTTGATACCTTGAGCTAAAATTGCTTCAAAGTATTCAAGGGACTCAGAATCAAATATTTTCAATCTAATGAAATTGGCTAGTTTAGGAAAATTAATCGAGATTCCAAATTTTATTAAAACTTTAAGATTTGTCGTTGACAATTTTTTGCACATTTTGGAAAACTTTGAGTCAGGATTTTCTATCGTTCCGGCATTCAGTCCAAAAACGGTTGCAGCAATTACGTCAACGGTATAATGAGTTGTTTCTGATGCAACTTTGATAACTTTGTGGTCCAATCCTGATTTTTTTATGTCATTATTTAAATGATCCATCCAATCATTTCCAACTTTGTTGAAACATTCCATCATTCTTCGGATTTTTCCGGTGGTAAAAGTAGGACTTATGGAGGATCGAACACCTTTCCACTCATCGCCTTTCAAATTTGCAAGCATTTTGTTGATAATGGGCTGTGCACTCTCAGAAACAAAAGCCCGACGATCAACAAAGTACTCAAAATCTTTGATCATGATCTTCTTGAGAATTTCCATGTCTTTCACCAGCACAATTGGCTGTTGCATTTCCACCTTGCCACAAAATTTCTCTGAAGTCTTTTCTAGCAATTTATATAATTTATCGTCCATATGAGCCACAGTTTTCTTTCCAAAAAATACTTCAAGATTATCTATAAGTCCACTAATGTTGTATTGTGGAACGCCATAAGCGTCCCAGTAATTCTTTTTAGGTTTCATAAACCAATATACTAAAAGGCTGAGCACAGCCACGAGAAATAACGGAATCAACATTTCTGATAAGATTTGTCAAATCAATTTTTTGAGAAAATCATAAAATTACAGTGTTCGCAGTATCAACTTGAAGAAAATATACACCACTAACTTGTCCTCAGGCGAAAAGAAACCAATCGAGAGATTTGTTGTCGTTTTCATCTGTTGAAGATGCAAAGTGAAATCAAGGACATGAAAGCATTTTTTATATTAGTTTATTATTATGTCAATATTCAGTAACAGTATTAATGTTAACGGAATGACAATGTACAAATGCTAGCTAGTCGTAAGTTTTCATTTATTGTCATAAATCGTAAGTCCATATACATATATGAAACGTTAGTCGGTATTTGGTTTGGACATCCATAACTGATGGAGAAGGAACGAACGGTCCGGTGGTATATAATATATACTATACTAACAACTAACAACTGGCGATGATGTGTATGGAATAATGTCGCTGTTATTTACTTTCAATGCTATCCAGTGTGCATGAAGAAACAACATGGTAAATTAATATCGTTTGGTTTCACTTTTTGTCCTGTTCACATACACATCTAACAATGTACTTAGTGTGTATACACACAGATACATACATAAACGTAAAATTTTCAAGGATGTTCGAGTTAAAAAAAATCGTTTACTGCAACTGGTGGTACTGCATATTTTGCAAATTACATATTTGTATACATACGAACGAATTATGATTATTATGTCATGCTTTTTATAAAGCTTTGGACCCGTTCGTGGTCCATGCGAGGCTTTGTGTGTTTCGAAAACACATTAGCCGAATATATCAAACTAAAAATGTCATATTTTTGACAAATTCAGTAAGTTTTTAAATATGACTTCTTACCGGATACGGTAAAAAAGTTAAGCAAATAATAAAATTTGTCCTAATAAAGTCTGTTACCTAGCGTACCTATGTACTTCCACCTAATTATATAATGCATATTTTTAATAGCAAGAATAAAACAAATTTATGTGTATTACGATTACGATACTACTCTTGGAGGAAAGATAAGTAAAGTAAATGGAGGTTTCACGTAACGTTATTTTCAGTTTGAAGAGGATGAAATTGATACTAGGAAATTATAACCTTACGAGAAAAGCAATATGAAGCAAATGCTTCCATTGTCCTCTTCAAAAACTGAATATTTGTATGACAAAACATGGTTGCTAAGGAAATAATTTCATCCGCATAACAAAATATACGGAAAAAACCGAGCACGCAAAAATGTCAATTTTGTAAAGGAGTGAGTATCTTCATTTACTTATTAACTTGCGACTAAGCAAGTTATACAGGATATCTCGTCCGTCTGTGTGTCTGTCTGTCTGTCTGTCTGTCTGTCCGTTCGCACGATAACTCAAAAAGTAATCAAGATTTTCAAAATCTGATTTCACCAATCAATACATATGGGTCCTCGCTTGGATGAGTTCGTTGGTCAGCCA
>JAQFZH010002077.1:0-18009 GCA_034695485.1 Entomobrya nivalis
GAACGAGCAATTAATTTTTTGCACAAAACCATTTACAATTATAACACGTAGAAATACAGAATTTTGCAATAACGAATTCAAGTGGAAATATCGTAAACACTAGTATATTAACGTTCGATTTAATAAGTTGTGTGAGTTGCTAAAATTTCAATTTTCGGTTCGTCCGTCGAAATTTTTTGGGCTGAAGGCATTTTTTCTAAATTTAGGTCCTTTTTAATTTTTATGGTGGAACATTGGTATTGGTGAACTCATTGGTATGTGTAGTTCAAAATTATAAATGTGACTTTTAAAATTCTAGTAATTTTGCTGGTAAAACATCTGCTCTGAAGGGATGCTAAGTCCAGTATATAAACCATATAGATCTCATAGTTCAACTGTCCTCCCTGAAAGTATGCGGGTCAAATGTTATCTATCAGGACACGTTGAGTCAAATGTTGCCCATGGAGACCCAATGGGTTAAATTTGACCTTTGTGAACGCAATGAGTCAAGTAGCGTTTTTGTAGATGTGTGTCATTAAATATTGACCTCGACGGCATTCGGGTCCAGCGCTTTCCCGGGATGGTGCTGGGTCAGATATCTTCCAGAGGGGCATGTCTGATCAATTGTTATTCTTGGGGTATTGAGCGGTCAAATATCTACACCATGAAGAACTATGGTCCAATGTTTTTCTCGATGGCATGCACTATCCCTAGAGGTATGCAGTATCAAGTGGTGTCCATGAGGTTATTTGTATTTTTGTCTTACTCGGGGGCATGCGGCGTTATATGTCTGCCCTGAAAGTGCGGGGTTAACATACATGTAAATTGAATCAGTTGGAAATTGATAAGGCCTTTTGCGCTTTCGTTAATTTCAAATATTTCAGAGCTTAAGCTACTTCAGTACTCCAGTACTAATTGTAATAATTTTGACACATCGTTGTTTCGCAATTTTCGAGGTGGAATGTTAAACTAATTGGCAATCTGCTTTGTATAAGCACGTGTACATGCCAATAAGATTTCGTCAAATCTCATAGTTTTTTCCTCAATTTTTAAATACAGTTATGAACTTCAATAAATCATAAATTTTTAGAATCGTACGATTGTCAAAATAAAAGCTAACCAACAGAAAATGTCTAATTAGTGTAGATGTTCACTACGTTCACCTAGCATGCGTATTTTGAGCGACGTTAATTACTAAAGGAAACTACTGAAGGAAATAAGTAAAAGAAACTCAAAGAACAACTTGTGAAACTCAAGTGCTGACACACGACTAATAATAAATAAATGTTTAAGTAGCCGTTTGAAAAATTAACCAAGTGTCTGCATGATTTATTGTAAATTCGAGTTTTTCTAATTTTTCCCCAATTTAAATGGAAGCTAAATGATTTTATATCTTAGGTAGCATCCGTCAATTTGTGAAAACATGTGCTGAATGCATAATTTTTACGACTTCAAAAACTAACTTGATAATTGAATTTGTATTATTTCTGCACAGGAGTCGGATAAGTTAAACTATTTTACAAGTCTCAAATTATATTCTTAAAAAAACAAAAAAGTTGGTGGAAAATTTAAATTTTCAATAGAAATTCTAAATAAAATTACAAAATTACAAAATGAATTACAAAAAATAAAATCATAAGCATTTACTTGCTTTTACAATGATCTCAAGTTTCAAGTTATAAGTAAAAAACTACATTCTATGACGGGAAGCAAGGAGTTTGGTGTAGTTATTCAAAAAGTTTTGTCATTTTTAAACTATTTTCCGACAATGCAAGTTTTGCATACATGTAAACTGATTCTTAAACTGCTTGACTTGATGATAATATTAAAAGACACACCTTAATTGTGATTAAAACCTTTATTGGACATGTTTTCACATGGCTCTGATGTATTGCTCGTAATTGTAAGATGTATGATTTATCACTTTAAATTTTGAATGACCTTGGTAGCAAAAACAGAAATTTCTGGTTGAAAGCAGACTTTTATTATTATTTTATTACCTATATATGATGCTCCAATTCAATTGTTTTTTTGCTCCGTTTCAATACAACTGCATGAATTTTCCTATACATATTAAACTAATGGAAAAGCATCAGCATCGATGGACTGTTCTTCTGTATTGACTAAGATGGTCATTGTCAAATGTATATTATTTGTTTCAACTAGTTATTTACACACAATTTATAAATGCAATATTAATAAAGTTAAGTGACCCTAACTATAAGAAAAAAATCTCACAAGCAGAAGTTTAACAAAGTTTATGTTATACTGTATTGCAGTTAGGTTTATGCGTGCATGTACTTATGTCAGGAGTTTAAACAAAGAAAGCAATGTTTTTCAACGTGAGTTCATTGTAAGCTACCGTAACTGCATTTAGTTTTTGTTATCTGTTCCATTTTTAACTACGTCGTTATGACCGTTAAGACGCACAAAGTATTGGATGAAAAACTATCTAAGAATATCTAAGCTAACTAAAATTACCCAGTGTAAAAGACTGCACAAAGCCAGTAATTCTTTTCGTACAGATAGATTGGGAAAAACTCATCGTAATAGTTCCCTGACTTTAGACCAAGATCACTTTTGCATAAGTCCTTTACACCAAGATCATTTAGAGCAAGGTCATTTGCATCAATGGGCACTAAGTCATTTGACCAAGTTTTATGCAAAACATTTTTAAATCAAAATCTCTTGCAAAAATCCATGTCTGCTATGTCATATTTGTTTGCTAAAATTCATTTTACAAGTTGTCAACATGGAAAATACTGGAGCTCAACTTGTGCATTTTGTCGATAGTTATAAAAGTTACGAAAAAAAGTTCACAAAGTTTTGGTTTTTGAAACTACTGTGTATCATCGACATTCAAAGAGTGGTGATTCGACATATTTTAAGTGTGAACGAAGGTCTGCTGGGTGCAAATCGAATGTTGCTTTTAAAGATTTTGATAGAAAAACTGGCAAATATTCTAGTTATCATGCTGTATAAGAATTTTAAAATTTGGTCAATAAATGTTTGGTTAAATGACACACACTGGTGTATATGACTTTGCTCTAAAAATCCTTGGTCTAAAGTCGCATTGATCTAAAAAAATATTGGTCAATTCACGGGACACGCATCGTAATATCGGATATTGGTGTCGTTTTAAATCTCTCGCTTAATATATCTCTCATGTTTTTCATCACTTAACTTGGCTTTTTCGCTTTGTGAAAAAACTAAGGTAAAATTAATGTCTTATACGCTAACTACAAGTCGATAAAATCAACACTTTGGGCTTTTTATATTAATTGTTCCAGTTTGACATGTGAGAACTTATCCTAGTAGTTTCTCACGAGCGTAAAATATTGCAATATTAAGTACGTTCATTTCAGTTCCAAAACTTCCACCCAGGATTTAAATTTAGAGCAAAACATCATACTGGTTCGCTGTACAATTTTCAGTTGCAGCTCCGAACTGACCAGGTCAAAACCAAGTATAATTGCAAAGCCTACTCTGTTGTACTTGAAAACATGATTTCTCTGACTTATATGTTAGCACTTATATCAATTTTTGTCGTGTTTTACAATTATGTTGGTTCCGGTGGAACCAAACGCCCACCAGGTTAAATTTCAATACAGCAATAAAAATGTTTTTTTTGTTAATGTAGTGTTGAAATATAAATAAATGAAATGAGCGGTCCTTTAATTAAAAACTTCATTCCTATATTTTGTTTTAAAGGGCCATTTGCTTTACCTCTGTTTGGAAATATTTTACAAATGGGTCGAAAATTCCATCTCCAGTTTACAAAATGGGCGGAGATTTATGGACCAATAGTTTGGATAAAAATTGGAACACAAAAGTTAGTCCTAAATATATGTATTTACCTGCATGCACCAATTGTGTTTTATTACCTTATTATTCATACTGAAGTGCAGTTATAATTACTGACGCAAAACTAGCAAAAGAACTGCTTATTGATAATGCATCAACTGGTCGAATAGACTGACAATGCTGTACTTCATCAATTATCTCAAGGATCTCTCGGTAGGTAAAACTAACAGTTCAAAATCAAAACCACGAGAACATCAACGCTGAATAATTTATTTGAATTTAGGTATAATTAATTCTGACGGTAAAACATGGGAGGAGCAGAGAAATGTCACTTTACACATCTTGAAAAATGCGGGATTAGGAAGCAATTTACTTGAGTCAACGATTTTAAGGGAGGCTAGCTCTGTTTTAGCTTGGCTCAAAAAGCACGAAGAATCTCCGATACCTTGTAACCAAATATTTGGCCCTCCGACTCTCAATATTATTTGGGGAATAGTATCCGGGAAACGGTTTAGCTGGGCAAATCAACATTCCCAGGATTTGAATGTGGCTACAACGTTTTTCAGGTATTTTTATACAAAGCATTCATCCGAAATAAATTTTTGCTGAATAATGGTGTTATGTTTTTATTTTTGTAGTGATTTCATGAGAGTATCGTCAAGTGTTTTATTCTTTGTGCCTGTTTTGCGGTATATTACGCCAGCATATTTTGGCTGGAACAAATACATTAAAAGTTTGAATGAATTTTTCAAGGCAATTGACAAAACTATTCAATCGCACAAAATAAAAGTGGAAGGTGACCTTGTTTCTAGGCAAGTATAGTTTAAACTTTATATTGTTTATATAGTTGACACTTTACAGAATAGATATTTATTTTATGATTTTTTTGAAGATATTTTATTGACGAATATATTGATCAAATAAATTCCTGTGAAAATTCATCATCAAGTTTATACAGGGATTTGGGATGTAAGTTTACTTTCGGAATAAAGTGAAAGATTTAATCAAAATTTAAATATGTTATTATTTATTTGAATTGTTGGATTAGTAATTACATGACATTATTTTTCCAATCTGTTAATTCATTTTGTAGATGCCAACTTAAGAGTCGTGCTAAGCGACTTGTTTATAGCGGGATCAGAAACAACGTAAATTGGTGCATGTTATTTAATTGACTTGCAATAACGTCAACTTTAACAAAAATGAATTCAAAAATATTTTAGGTCAACTTTATTGTCGTGGGCTTTACTGTATCTAAGCAAATACCAAAATGTTCAGCAAGAGTTGCAGAAAGAAATTGACGAAGTTGTTGGAACACACAGCCCATCACTTCTTTGTAGAAAACGGTAAATAATTAATATTTCGACCAATATAATATTTGAAACGATTATTTAACTTGAAATATAAATATTATTTGCAATGATTTTGATTGATTTAAAAAGTATGCCGTACACAGAAGCAGTCATATTAGAAACATTACGAATATCTTCCCTAATTCCATTTGCTGGACATCGTCTTTTATCCGATATGCTGTTTCAAGGCTACTCTTTTCCTAAAGGGACAGTTTTGCTGATTAACATACACGGAATTAATCACAGTTCTAAACTGTGGAGGGATCCTAGCGTGTTTCGACCCGAAAGATTTCTTAATGATATGAAGACTCGTGTCATTAATCAAGAAAGGATCATCCCATTTTCGGATGGGAAACGAAGATGTATTGGAGAAGTTTTGGGTAAAAATACTGCATTTCTTTTTCTAACGAGTATCTTTTAACATTACATGGTGTTGCCTGATCCTACAAAGGAGCTAGATTTAGAACCGGCAAGTAAACTCATTCTAAGTCCAAAACCACATAACATTGTACTCAGAAAAAGATATTAAGTCAAGATTAAACAATTTACTTGGAAATGTGGTGTCTTTACTAGTTGTCACATCTACTCATGTTCAGACAAATGAACATGTTTTGCATTACAAATGTATAGGCGATAAATACTTTTTACATTAAACATTGCATTTACATTCTAATTAAGACTTCAGCATGTGCCTAAACTTACATTGCAAATAATTTTAAAATCAAGCCTGTTTTTGAGGTTCAAAAGCAAAATTGACTTCGTTTTAACGTCAAAAAGTACACATCGTCACGTGAACCAGAAATTCCACAGAACGAACTGAACTCCTGAAGCAATAGAGCTTCAATACATCTCTAAATTTTCATTTCAAATAATTTTAAACAAGAACCAGATTTCGAGGTTCAAAAGCAAGAGTCGCTTTGGTTTTACGTATGAAAATTTTCTATCAAATTAGTAAATAGAATTACTTCAATACCATTGCTAACACAGGAAATAATGGAATTTAAAACTTCACTGAGAAAAAAATGAAACGCACTATACGTTCAAAATGAATTTTCATAGCTGTCATAAAAATTATACCAATTTTGAAACAAAACATTGAACAAATATAATTTGATTTTAATCGGAAACGTGTTAAATTGTCTGTATTACATCTTTATTACCGCTTTATTACATCAATTAATTTTTCATTACATTTTTATTATTGAATTAATTTTTTTAGTACTATCATTTTGCGTTGTATACAAATATCATAAAACGTGTTTCTCAATTAGTTCGCTCTCGTGCTAATCGGTTCAGCTGAATCAAAACCGAAATGAACAAGTTTTTTCAAGAAATCTATTATATTATTTACATGGAACTGCAAAACCACGCTTGTATCAAGCTATTTGTCTTGTATTTGTTAGCTTAAGCATGCCAGCTGACAGTTGTTTTTGAAACTAGTTTCGTTGTTAAGCATAGCAGCTTATGTTCTTTTCTACGTTGTGTTTCTGGTAATGGTTGTGAATGTTATTTCGACGTTAGGTCTCTAATTTGTTTTAAAGCTAATGAATGATTAAGTAATGATTTAGCTAGAAGCCTTAAATACTGCCAAGTGCGCATTAAATTATTGCACATAAAACTGTGTTCCCACATGAATACTTCCTAATAATAATAATTAAAATCTTTAAAGTATAAAAGTCTAGACGCTGATGCTTATTATCACTGTTTATGGTGTGTATTCATTTATAGGTACCTTCATGTGTGCAAAATTATGCCGTTAAACTTGCATAAGCATCAGACTAATAGCTTGCTGAACAGCAAACTGTTCAATAATCAAAGGAGTTAACGGCTCTATAAAATTTGTATCCCCAATGTATACCTTCACAACTTTGCACGATTTCAGATAACGTCGAAACCACTTACCTTTGTTACCCTTTTCGGTTTTAAGCTTTATATGCAAAACATATTTAGACGCTGCGAATACATTTGCCAAGCTGGTGTACATGTACACAAGTCCAAGGCCAGCATTAATTGCCGACACGAAGAAAAGGAAAAACATTGGTGGGGGTAAGCCACTGCCAAAGCTAATACAAGTATACATACCAATAGTTTGCATGAAAGCCACAAACACCAAAATAACGGCAGTCAGATAACAGGAATAAAGTCTTCGATATTCCGTTGCAATTACCTCAGTTTCCCTGTACATCAGGCAGGTATGCCAGTATGATTTTCCAGTTCCCAAATGACTCTCATCAATTCTGTGACCAGCAAATAGAATGTAGTTTTTCAAGCAAAAACTTTTTACAAGAATTACCAATGTTATTTGGGCATAGGTTCCCGTTAAAAGAAAATCCCAAGTAAAATAGCTGAAGAAACCGACTATCAATTTTGTCCAGAGTTCATAAATGGACCAAGTTGGTTGTAAATCAGTTCCAAGTTGCCCTCCACACTGTGTATCTACTATCCAGTAGGCTCCCAGGTAAATAGGTAAACACGGGTTTTGATAAAGTCCCACATGAAGCACAAAAGGTAAAGCCACACCAGAATTCCTAAGAATTTTCATGACGGCCTTAGTCATTTTGCTTCCACTGAGACTAGTATTTGCATTCCAAGTTGTTCCTTAAAAAAATTAACAAATAGAAACAAGTTTATTCTAGAAATTGTGTTTAAATTTGGAAATTTACCTTTCATTTGGTTTTCAAATAGCAGCATTCCATTCAAATATGAAACAACAAATTTTGAATTCGAACAAAAAACGCTCTGAGTGTAACAGTAAACTAGCAACGCTGCTACATGAAACACAGTGTGTATTTTTACAGAGATATCCGTCATGTTCCATGTCCATAATACTTGCAAGAAAACCAGCAAAGTATATAAAATACTTGTGAACAGCTTGGCTTTGTATATCTTCTGCTTTATTTCGGATTTCATTTGAAAACACATTTTTTCCGGGTTCCACTGAAAATTCAGGTTACCAAACATGTCAGCTACCTTCAGTTGCCGTAAAAAAGGATTAAGGAGACCGTCGGAGGGAAGCATTTTTAAGACTTGTGTAATAATCAAGGATTTTGATTGAAATAAAAACAGTTTCAGCCAAAATTTGACAATTTCTCGGGTTATGTCTCTGTTCGAGACATAAATGGACTGGAATATAGTTTAGCCGCAGAAAGTTACTACATTTACACAAACTTAGGCAAATACTGAGACGACGTAGATTCTACCAAAGTGCAAATTTATAATTAGGGTAAATGGGTGATTTCACAATAGTTGATAATAAATCTACGAAAATGACCTTAATTTTCCATTTCAGCACTATAATGTTGACTTCGGTTTATAATGTTCACGTCCTTAACGATCTGAAGTATACATTACCACATTTACACAAACTTAAATACTGCTGATATTTAAGTAGCAATAAAGTGCAAATTTATAACCAGTCTAAATGGGTTATTCCAGATAAATTCATAATAAATCAATCAGAAAGAACTTGTTTTTCACTTAAACACTTTATTCTGGATTTCTGTTTGTCACGCTACTTATTGTCCAAACACAAAAGTGGCGCATTTAACAACGGGACTTCTTATGACTTATCAGCGCTTTACGTTTTAAGTTATGTATAAGCTAGCCAAGCATTAAAAATTTCTTTCAGCTCTTATTTCTAGCAAAAAAAGTCGTTTTGTATCCCAAATGGAAAAAACGGGAAATTATTATAATCAAAACTTTAAATTCCTGCAACGCTGAAATTTCAAGAGAGAAATAGATTGTGCACAAGGATCAAAAATATAAGAGGGCTTCAAAAATAAACGGCAGGTAACAAAATGAAACAAAAAATTCACTTAAATCGAGAAAAAAATAAGTGTTTTCTCCCTGAGAACGGGATCACAAAAAATTCTTTTTGTAAATACTATCAAGAAAAAGTTTTGGAAAATTCGGAAATCCGACGAAAGTAGTAATGCAATTAGGAGACAGAGCTTGCAATCTGCAATATTATCATGTTTTCAAAAATGATAATATTCAAGAGAAACCAACCTTCCTAATCCTTTTCTGAACAATAAGTTAGTGCATTTGTTTGTTTATGGCTGTATGTCTTCCTATTTTTGCAAATGTTTTTTTCCAAGGCAACCTAGCACTTTTAAATATTAACTAAGATTTGAGTAATGAGAATGCTTTTAAGTCATTATTAAATATTTGATTTAAGATTGTATACGTTCGCCAAAAAGAAAAACCTTGTTTAGGGATCTATTTTCAACGTTTTCAACCGCAATGCTTGCGCAGAGAAAGTAATAAAGTCAAATCATATGTTGGGTTCAAAACAAAGAATAAGTTTAAAAAAACATGACTATATAGCAATATATCACAACTGAGAAAACATTGTGATATAGATATGGACTTTATAAAATGTCTACTATAATGTTTTATGATATTTTTGTTTTTATAATTCATTATTACTTTAAGTGACTGTTTGGCAATTAACACAGGACAGAATACCTGCCAAAGAGTAAGTTTAAAAATGTTTACGATAATGGTTTCTTACTTTATTTTACGTTTAGCTTAAGTATTATCTAATGGCTGTAGTTTACTATTTGTATCATTGTCTTTCGATAAACTTTTTCCTTGAAATTGTTTTGATATTATTTAACGGGTATATTTTCAATGTCCGACTCTTTCCACTGCCGAGCTGAACATTTTTGTATCTTGGCGAGGTTCGACAACAGCTCAATATGATTAGTAGAGTTGTTGACTTTACAGATCCATTTTTCATACTTCGTTTCAACTATACATTGAAATCTGTTTGATTTTTTTTTGGCATTTTGCTGGACAAAAAATACAATTACTGTAGATACTGAAGACATCATGATTGTGAACACACACAGATTTGTGCTTAGGGATTTTGAAACGAATTACTTCCCGCCCACGTGTTATCATATTTACAATAATGATAAATTTGTATATAATTCTAATATTTAAGTGGTTAACTAACCCTTGTCCGGGTATACCTTTTTGTGTTTCTTTTCCCCATACGTATTACGTAAAATCAATTATAAATAATAAAAACAAAACGACCATAAAATTATCTACTAGCTATAAAACCCTTTTAAGGGAAACCTCTTCCAACTAACGAGGGATGATATTCAACCTATAAGTTCAGATCGGCTTTATATTTTGGCCATAGTTAGGTACTAATATAAGATAATTATTCCCCAAACCGTTTGTCTCCACGGCCATCTATTGAGTTTTTAGACAACTTCAAAGTTTCTACCTTAACCACGACTACTAATTCACTGGTTCGTTTTTAAGGTTATGGTTACTATAAACAACTCCAGAAACCTTTTTATGCACAAATTAGATACAAAAATAATAATTTATTGCACCTTTATGCTTATTACACAAATGACAAGTTCGCATATTTGTTCACAAACGAACTGGAGAAATATATCGCCCAGTTGACCAACTGATATAATACGAATTTTTAAAATTAAACCACCTTTTTTAAAATTTACAGTAGTTTGACCATATTTACCACTGCACTATCTCGAAAAAAACAATTTGAAGTTCTACCTTGCATCACAGCAGGAATGATCTGAAATATCAGGATGTATGTATGACTTATTTTCAAACGTCGAAATCGCAAAGTTTGACATATTTTGCAGTAGTTTGTATCCTAAATATGCCTGAAACACGTTTAAGGCCTTGAGTAAGGGAGAGGAATGCCCAAAGCAATCATATACAGTTGTTACTTGAGTTAAAGGTGAAAAGTTTGAAGTTGTCTAAAAACTCAATAGATGGCCATGGAGACAAACGGTTTGGGGAATAATTATCTTATATTAGTACCTAACTATGGCCAAAATATAAAGCCGATCTGAACTTATAGGTTGAATATCATCCCTCGTAAGTTGCTCCCATCCACTAAAACTAATAATAAATTATAAAAACAAAATGATTATAAAACAGTTTAGTGGTGTTCTTATAAAGTCTATATAAATATCACAATTTTTTAAGTTGTACTATATTGCTATAAAGTTATATTTTGTACCCATCGTTCTATTTTCACTCTAACATAAAATTGGTCTTTATTACTATGTTGGATCATGCGTTGCGGTTGAAAATATTGAAAATAGATCCCTAAATAAATATTTTGGTGGAAGTATGCCGACTTAAATTGAATATTTATTGTTTACTTCAAGGCATTCTCATTATTCAAATTTTAATTAATATTTAAAGTTTGCCATGAAGGAGAAATTGCAAAAAGCTGATAAACAGACATATGCCAAACAAACAAACTCATTTATAGTTTTTGTTCCAATTTTGTCGCCAAGCTACAAAATCTTGATGCGTCATCAGTTAGGCTGATCAACAAAAAATGATTTGGCCTGATTACCAATGGACGTTTTTTCTTGATATATCTATTTACCATAAAATTAAAATTTTGGGGGTTTAACTATGGATTATGGTTGTTATTAAACGATAAAGAATCATTCGAAAAATTTCTCTTACTTTATTTTTCATGCTTTCAGAGTCCATTTTAACGACGCAGTATGGTGTTTATTAAAACTTTCTATACATAACATCGTAGCTATTTGACTGTATATGACTTTCTCCAAACAAAACACGAAAAAAAATATTTACTTTTATACCGAGCAAAAACTCGTGCAAAAATTAATATAACAACCTAACAATCCTGGTTAAAGTGAACTGTACAATTTTTCCAAGTTAATAAAATAAGCGGAATATAAAGAGTCTATACTAAGTACACTATAAAAACCAACAATATGAAGAGAACTAAACACGGATTGAACTACAATTTTGTGATGATATGATGCTAGAAAACTTCCTAAGGTTAGTAATTAACTTTAGTAAATAATCTATTGAAAAATTTAGTTAGTACTTTTAGTATTTAAAGAGGAGCCTTTGACTTACAATAAATTCACGCACTTTTTTTCTCAGGAGGAGCATATATAGTTTCGAATTATATTTACATAGAGGTTAAATTACATTTCACCAAACTCAACATGGCTTATATATGAAAGGTTACATACGTTAATAGTTTCATTATCATGATTATCGACAATTTGTAGGTTTATACTGTAATTTAAGAGTCCTTTTATAAATAAAACTTTGCTTTGTAATTTGATCAGGTAAGTTAATCCATTAATAAATACACGAACACTTAAAGCTATTCTTATTTATCTTTTTATCTAGTAAAAATGGTTGTTTGTACATTTTATTTTATTTTGTTCTTTCACTAGTGTTAATATTATTAAGTAAATCAAAGAATATGCTTGGACAAGTACCCCCGCTGAAAGTCACAGCCATTTTAAGACATTCATGAATATGCTTGTAGTTTGCGTTGACCACTAAAGCTCAGTATTCACGAATCCCGAATTCACTTATTTGATCATATTTTCTTTTACACAATACGTATCTAGCAACACATCTACACATGGCATCGATTCCTTTCATGTAACTAACTTTTCCAATCAACCATACACTTGGTGCAAAACTAAATGTGGTATTACAATAGCAGAAGAAAGTGTAAGACTGATTTTAAATTAAGAACATAACGTGATTAATTTTTGATAATTGTAATTACGACTTCTTGCAGACAGTATTGTAATTTTTATCCCAGTTTAACTTATTATCTATATTAATACCCAAAAATTTCAATACATCTACTCTCCGTAATATGCTGGTTTGTTTGTTTCTTTTTACCACAAAGCAAGTATTCTGTTTTACTAACATTCAGTTCAAGTTTACTTTCATCAAACCATTTAGCCATGGAATATTGTCATGAATTAAGATCATCTACTATGTTATTTATATATTCAGACCTGCCTTTGATTAGCATTGTGCTATCATAAGCAAACATATATATATATATATATATTGCTCTTAGTAACGTGCAAATGTAATCGTTTATCATAATTGAGAACATTGAATTCCCTATTATTTTATTACAAATTTTCCATCATTGCTAACGGGACGCCCAGGATAGTACCTTTTATATCTGACCTTTGTTCATTTATTGCATTATGTTGTCGCCTACCATTCATCATTGCTTGGATTAGTCTATTATCATTAATGTTACCAGTAATGGGTGAATTAAAAATTGTACCCAAAAGGGATCCGATACATTTGGATACCTTTATTGCTTTTCTACTTTACCCTAATGACCTATTACAAGAGGTTTCTAGGGAATGACTTAAAGAATGTGACTGTTTCACATCTCTGAAATACTGCGACAGTCAGACAGGATCCATTGAGGATTGTTACTTCTTCGTTTCTGGGATAAGGTTTTTTCTCGCTGCTAGATCCCATTACTTTGCTTTAAGCTGTGTGCCATTCAACTAGCAGGTCCTGAAAACAGTTTAGTTCAATGAGTTTACAATCCTTTAATTTTGTAATTAATAAATAGTTCTAACAAGCAGGTGTGATTAAATTCAAGTATGGAATATTTGGATAGATTCTTGTATAATCATCTACCTTATTAAAGGACTTAGGTTTAATGCTTAATTTATCTTCTTTTGGAGAATTCGTCAGTTGAGTGTGACATCTGAACGGTAATATTAAATTATAAATGTAGATAATTATATAAGCTTGAGAGTTTAAAAAAATTAAGAACTCATTCTACCGATTAAAGTAGCAATTAAAAAACTATGTCTAGCTAGAGGAACCTCTACGTAGTAACTCCTGAAATTTTCGTTTGCGTCCTGTACTTAAATCAAATAATATTTCAGTTTCTTGTCCATCGATTTATTGTAAGTTGTAATAAATAATGACGACGAAGTCCAAATAGATGTTGTCTTTTGGTAGACGAAAACATACCATATAATAAATACGTCAAAACGGCTTCGTTAAATATCTATTATTCATTTAACATAAATGTATCATGAGTTGGATTTAAACTTTATATAGTACAAAAGATACTGGTAGCAAAGAACAAATGGAAAAACATAAAATAACCATGGCGTACTACTTTAACTTCGTGTCAAGCAAGATTCTTATGTTAGAACTGCCTATTCCATGTATTGGAATTTGACTTCGAGCATTTGGACTGGACACAACTGTTTTTTTGTATAAAATATTTGTTGGACTTCTGCCAAATGATTGCGTATTTAGGTTTGATACGTGAATGAATTCTTCGTCTCCATCGGCTAGCAGTAAAATTGTATATTTTCCTTTTGATTTCTTTATGCTCTATGTTTCACTAAAAATTATGAAGCTAAAATTGAGTATTCAATATAACGAGAACATAAGATAGACGATTTGCGATTACAGCATAACAACTTTACAAGCTACCTTATCTTTATGTTGACTTGGCATCAATTAAATAATGATTAAACCGTTTGATATGTTCGTTTTCTGTGTTAATCCGATCTTGGCGACAACAGATTACAAATGGGGCAGCACAAAACAGACTGTATACTTCTGTATATTTCAGCTAAAATTCGATATTTAACTTTATACGATACATAAATATTTATTCACACATTTGAGTATAACATCAAAATATATTCCGTTGTCAATTATTTGATTAGAAGTGAACATACCAGCAATAATTTAAGCTAGCAAAATTCGAAAACATTACTGTTAAATAATAGAATGTGTCATGACAGGATAAATTGACTTTATTATGAACTATTAAAATCTTTACTGTTTCCATTAGGGTTGTTTGAAATCTTTAATATTTACAGTTTGCTTGGAATAATTGCAAAATGATGAAAATCGACAACAAAAGCCGAAAAAAAGAATCATATTTATATGTGCTTTGGGGTCTCATATAACCAATTTACTTTACAACTTTTGCATGACTAATCTGTTATGTAAAATTAACCCATACTGTTCTCCGCTGTTGCAAAACTGATGTAGCTAATATTATAAAGTAAGAATTTTGGTAAATGGTATGGTGTGGAAAAATTTAACAGTCAAGTCGGTGTATTTAACAGTGTATATGCGTTTGGTCATCCATTTTTTCAGAATACAAGTGGGCTTGTAGTATCAAGGTTGGGGAACAAAATTGGCTTGCTTAAAAAGAAGCATAATTTGATGAATAAGACACTTCTGTTGGTATTGTAGTCTTTAAAGCTAAAGTATAGTGAAATGTTTAATGGATAGTTAGTTTGCTTTAGAACATTGACCCAAACGTTTAGTAAGAAAAATAAAGAAATGTTATATGAAAAAATTACACTAAAAAAATTAAATTTTTCCAGCAAATATTTTAAAAATGATTATCACATTTTCATGCATATTTCATAAATGATTATTTACAATATTTCATTTTTCGTAAGAAAACCCCTCTAATATGCTATGCGACTGATTTAATTTAGCAATATAATTTGGATAGCAAATTTGCAACAACAGTTTTGGTCACATGGAATCGTTCACATAAAAAGTCCCGAGTATACTTTAAATATATTTTTAATATGCGTAAGCCTGGTAAAAAAATGTTGACAATTTATCGATATCATTTTAAGGCCGCATAGCAAAAATGTCATCTGATGCATGTGTGATGGCTCAGCAACAAGTAGATTGCAATATTTCCAGCACATTTTGTGATAAATGAATAAACGAACGAGCTTGTGATGTTGATTAAAAACGTCTGAAAAGATTTTATGAAAACAAATTGGGCTACTTGCTAGGTTGACCTGCTATATATAACCCAAACAAGTGGTAAAATCATTTTGGGACTGTCCACAAACCAATGAATATGAACATAAATTTGAATGTAAAATCATGTGCATGTATTTGTCCGGCAACGGGTTCCAATTAATCTTGATTAATTTTCTATACAAAAATTATGGTACAACTGTACAACAAGGTTACATCAGGAAATTAGTTTTCTCTGTGAATGCACTTTTAATACATACATAAGTCACATATTTATTGCAAAATATATGTCCATATATCCATGGATTATATGTTAATGCGTAGGGGTAGGACCATCAGGTTTTTGGAACATTGACCCAAAACATGTGTGAGAAAGCTAATGAAGTTTAAATAGGAAATTTGGATGCATTTTTATGAACATCTACTTATGGTATTCACTGTTCATCATATCAACCATATTTTGGGATATATATTAAAACAATTAAAACAGATGCATAAAATAAAGACAGCATTTTAAATATCGTATTTTTTAAATAGTTTTATTTATTCAATCGTTTTAATTGTGATTAATTTGGAATAAGTTAAATGTATTTAAAAACCTTTTAAGATCTTTACCAAGCTTAAGATATTAAAAACGATAATTTAAGGACAAATTTCTAAAATTATGCAAATTACAAGACTAAGCTTAATAAATAGTTTAAAAGTGTCGTTTTTTTGAAGAACTACTGGAATAGTTTTTTTTAATTGCGACTTAATTTTATTAATTATGCCCAATTTTTTTACTAGAATCATTGGTAGTTAAAACAAAGATGATTCTTGTTGCAATAAACTCAATATACTCAAAAAAAGGTTTTAAAGTTCTACTAAATATATACAGTATTCGATTGTGCACTCTCTGTAATAATAAAGCAGTAGTAAAGTTAAGCTCGGGACAAATATATGACATTGTTAAATTGCCATCTTACTTCAAAACACAAATTGAATTTTCACCCCATCAACTTACTTGATACTCGTGTCATGTAAACGTTACAAACAAATACATTTTGTTTGAACTTTTAGTTCACACATTTTCCAGCAGCAGTTTAAAAAAGTCGATTGATAGCATTTCGGTGTACAAACAACTTTTTTTAAGTTAAATGATGGAATCGAATTTAATCGTACATAAGTATTGACGATAATGGAAAACCCTGTCTTCTAATATTTTATTATATTATAAAGCTATTATAAAGCTATACGCAAACTTTCGCAAGGATCGGAAACTTTAAGGTTTTACATCTTACACTGACATCTTAAAACTAAAAATTACTACATTTAATTAAATATTTTTTATAAATTCGTCAAGTCAAGCCGTTTTACACAAATGATAGAACTAATTAGATTTCTTTTCAAAAAAATCATCAATATTATTCCATCCTGCTTCGCATATGTAAAAAACTGAAGTGTGCCACCACTGTCACCAGGACAACGACCACCGACTGTTCCTCACATCCAGAGAGAGTCTACCGTGTCCACCAGGATTTTTTAATTCTATTCTTTTGCTCCTTTCTGTTGTTTCGCTTTCTGTCGCCGATAACCCTGCATGTATTCTTAAGAGCATGCAATAGTAAATAAGTCCATTAGCAAACAGAAACCCGTTCGAACGCGAAAAGTATCGGACAAGAAGCACGACAGAGGTTGAAGACAACCCAACGTCATAGAGTGACAAAAACAAGGGAATTTCTAAACGCTGAGTTTTAACGGAATACCAGTTCTCCCTCAATTAAGGTCTAACCATTAAAACTTCTACGCCTTTGTAATAATAGTGTTGATGATATTTTAGATCGACATAACATTTTCTCACTAAAGTGAGTAGTTAGAAATAAATAAAAAATTCAAATGGCAGGCATTGTACATGGCTATATTTTTATCGAGTTTATCCAACTTTTTATTACACACACGTTGCCCAGCTAGACGTAGTAGATAGAAACTTTTGACGAAAAAACAGCAGACCGTTTGTAGTGTAGAAAAAGGGAAAGAATTTACCTTATAATATCACCATTTCAAGCTCTGTAAAAATATGGGTTCAGTACTGTAGCAAAAAAGAAGTTTGATTTTTTATAATTCTTGACAGATTAACATTGAAGGTTAAAAAGTTGACCCAACATAGAAAAACCCAATCCTAACATTTTCATTCCGGTTTTCCATTCAACCAATTTTAGACTTTATGTTTATCATATGTGATGATGATAATGAAGAGGTTCGAGTGATAGCTGCAGTTAGTTAATTGTAGGTTAAGTATTTATTAGAAAGA